>JAVTVY010006012.1:0-37784 GCA_036873755.1 Hanleya hanleyi
AAGTTTCATGCTTTAATCCGGCGTGTCACGATTATTCACCTAAGCGACTGGACTATATCAGCTTTCTTCACTTTTCGACTGCTCAATATCTATCAACTGCTCTCCTGCTCTTCACATATGAACTGGTCTCCTAATATCAACTGCTATTTGTTGGTGAGCTGTATTCACATATCAACTGCTCGCCATATATCATCTGCTCTTAAAATATCAATTGCTCGGCATATATCAACTGCTATTAGTGCTGTCTGCAAATCAGCTGTTCTTCACATATCAACTGCTCTCCAAATACATGTAACGACTCTTCACATAACTACTATCCATAAAACAGCTGTTTTCACATATATCAACTGCTCATGCTCAATTTATCAACTGTTCTCCGCATATATCAGCTCAGTGCTCTTCATATATCAGCTGTTCCACACATCAACTGCTCTTCACTTATATAAATAAGCTTGTTTCCCTATATCAGCTCTCCATATATCAACTGCTGTCTGCTCTCTATCAAGTGTTCCCTGCATATCAACTTCTCTTCATATATCAGCTGGTCTTCACATATCAACTGCTCTCTATATATTCAGCTCTCGATGCATATCAACTGCTTTTTACTAATCAACTGAACTCCATATATCAGCCAATCTTCACATATCAGCTGCCCTCCATTGTCAGCTGCCTTCTACAGCCAGCTGATGCTCTAACATATCAGTTGCATTCCATTATTAACAATTGCCTTTGCTCTCCGCATATGAACCGTTCTCCAAATATCAACTCTTCTTCATATATCAGCTGCATGTACTCTTCACATGGAATACATGGGTTCCCGCTCCTCTAAAATTATCAGAAGCCCTCAGGTCAGCAAGAGTGAATTTTGCCACACATAATGTTTATATTTAATACTTAAAGCACTACTGACTGAAAAGATGAATCAGTGATTTTGCAGATACGTGTTGTTACCTGTACCTGTTAGCTTCTGGCAATGACTTTAAATAAAGTTCTGGCACGACAATGTCCTTTGGCCTATGTTGATCTTAAAATCACAGCTGAGCTAGAGTCTAACTCAAAGAAAAGAGATAATAAATCTATTTTGCTATTTTTAGGTAACTCAAAGCCAAGTATTACAAGAATGTAGCAAGAGGTCTTATTATACCTGTGTTGTGATTATTTTCACCATCCAGTGAACTTAACTCACTTTGCAGTGGGTGTTTTATTAAACTCGCACATCTATATATTCACAGAATCCCAAGTCAAAGTTTCCAAGTCAGTGATGTGAAACAGTGTGTTGGTAAGTTATATTTCATACATCAAATCGGCTGATTTGATTGGCTACCTAATAATTGTGTATGACATGTATACTGTAGAAGAACTGATATGAAATATACTTGAAACCAATGCATCTGTCTAATGATCCATCTAATGAACATCTCTTTGCAATGTTATCAAGTTTTGTGAAGCCTTCAAAAGTGTCAAGCATTTAATAGTGTTATCAGTGTATACTAGTGAGCTCAATTTTCGGGTTAGTTTTCAGCTATTCTTTCAATGATGTTCGTTAGACATGTTAGATGTATTAATGTGTTCATGTTTAGCTGATGTTCAGGCAGTCGTTGGATGTTAGATGTAATGTGTTCATGTTTCAGTGATGTTCGGACAGTCATCGGATGTAATGTGTTCATGTTTAACTGATGTTCAGGCAGTCGTTGGATGTATGTGTGTAATGGGAGGCAGTTGTACCAGTGCTTGTATTAGCTTACAGCTAGCAGGAATTTCACTTTAGCTCAGTCGGTAGAGTGCTGATGTGGCAAGTAAGAGGACCCTGAATCAAATCCCGGTAGTGCCTAAAAAATCTTCATCCTTTATATTGGTGCCGTCACCCGACCACTGGTTCATGGAGCGTGGGGCTCTGGACCAGAGAACCTGGGTTGATTTTGGAAGGAGAGAGGATTTAGACGGGGAGAAGTGTAACGAGAGGCAGTTGTACCAGTGCTTATACTAGCTTACAGCTAGCAGAAATTTCCCTTTAGCTCAGTCGGTAGAGTGCTGATGTGGCAAGTAAGAGGACCCTGGATCAAATCCCGATAGTGCCTAAAAATCTTCATCCTTTACATTTGATCATGTCTCACTGATGTTCATGGAGGAGTCATATGTTAGGTGTATGTGTTCATGTTTCACCAATGTTCAGGGAGTCGCCGGATGTCAAATGTAATGTGTTCATGTTTTACTGATGTTCAGTGAGTCATCAGATGTTAGATGTAATTAGTTCATGTTTCACTGATGTTCAGGGAGTCGTCGTATGTTAGATGTATGTGTTCATGTTTCACCAATGTCCAGGGAGTTGCTGGATGTCAAATGTAATGTGTTCATGTTTCACTGATGTTCAGGGAGTCGTCGTATCCCTTACAGAAAATTAAGATTGCGGAAAGATTGCGGAGTTAGCTTGCGGTAGCTTACAATGTTAGCTACCGATAAGATCCCATTTGAAACATTGGGAGCTCGCGCTAGCTCCCGATAAGGCCGACAGGTTGGCTCCCGCAAGGTAGTGATAGCTCCCCGCAACCTAGCGCAAGCTTGCACCAGCTCCCCATTGTAGCTCCCTGCGAGCTCGCGCCAGCTCCCCATTCCTGCTCCGTGCAAGCTTGTGCTAGCTCCCCGTGAGCTCGCGATACCTCCCCGCAAGCTTGCGATAGCTCACCGCAACCTTGCGCTAGCTCCCCGCAAGCTGCTACCTTGCTGGGAGCTACCGATAAGCTCCCATTTGAAACATTGCTAGTTTGCGGCTGTCCATGGTAGCCAGCGCTAGTTAACGAAGATCCCGAGTTGTATTACTGTTGGTAGGTTGCGTGAGCTAGCGGTAGGTGGCGCAAGCTAGTGGTAGGTTGCGCAAGCCAGCGACCTATCAAACTTGATCCACAAAATCAGTGACCCTGGTTCAGCCTACAATTTCACAAATTCATGATGTAGGTCAAGATCAGAACAAAGACGGTGAGCATACATGTACTATACACCACCTATTTGAAAACATGCAGAACAAATTAGGGGAAAAGATCTGAATTTTGCAAAAAGGTAGATTAACTATCCAATAAAATTAAAAGTTTTATAGCTAATTGAGGTTAACCATGGGTTAACTGAGTAATGACCATCTATTTATTTTGCTTAAGAAATAGCATACTGGTATCAAATGAATCCAAATTGAATTCCTATTCATCTTTAAGAAATAACATGAGGTGAGTTTTAGTGGATTACTAAATGCATTATATGCCTTATACTCTAGACCATGACAGGTCTAATTTAGAAAATTCATAATTAAACCCTCTCCTACTCTCACTATGTTCACTTCAGGCAAAACTCAGCTATGATTGCTTGATCATTTAAAAGAGGATGTACTTACCAGAAACTAATGAAACATCATGAAATGGATATTGATACATCCATTGAACTGAGATGTATATGTCAGCTTCTCCCTCCAATTTTTCAAATGCTGACTGCATCACACACCATCCCTCCCCATTCAAAAGTAGTCCATTTCCAGGGCAGGAAATACCAAGGATAAAAGGGCACTAATACCATATCTAAAGAAAGTTTATCATTCACAAGAATGTGAAAACATAAGTAAATATCTGTAGCACTGCAGAGAACAGATTATTTGGCCTTGTGTGGAAGGGAACTTTGAAATTTTATGTATTCCTACACACTGGTCAGGAGACTGACCCAGATTTTTCAGATGTTGGTTTAAGGAAGGCCTAGCTGGACAGGAATAGTAATGGTGTGGAATCTCAAGAGTACAGAGACTATCAAATTTCTCAAACTTGCGATAGCTCCCGCAAACTTGCGCTACCTCTCGCGAGCTAGCAGGTTTGAAACGCTGCGATGATGCTAGGTACCGCAAACTTGCGGTGAGTACTAGAAACAATCTATGATAGTTAACGCGAGGTAGCGGGTATCTCACGCGAGTTAACGGGTAGCTCCCGCTGGCTCTCGCAATCTGCTGGTTAGCTCGCACTAGTTCGCGCAAGGTAGCGGATAGCTCGCGCAAGGTAGCGGATAGCTCGCACAAGTTAACATATGAGCCCGGGAGCTTAGCGGGAGCTTCCCGCAACCTTAAATTTCTGTAAGGGTTGCCACTGGATACACCGAAGGTGAAATCCGTTATTTTTTTTAAAATAATGGTAATCTGTGGGGAAAAAACAACAGGACAACCAATGCCGGATGTTTGAGTTAAAGCCTGATTTATCACGGTGACTTATATATAGGTTATCAGTGTCAAGGCCAGTAAAGTATGATTCATAGTTTGTACATGTTTCTTTGTGAATATTAATACTCTAATGTTGTCTGTTACAGAGAACAGGGAAGAGAAATTTACCAGAAGGACCATCCTAGAGACAACCACATGGAGGACATCCTAGAGACAACCATATGGAGGAGGACATCCTAGAGACAACCACATGGAGGACACTTTATTCATCATCGACTGCCCATTACACATTCTTTGTTTGGCAATATTAGGGGTGCATAAGCATAATCTCATCATAAACTAGCAACCAAAACAGGACATATCTGCCGATCATGCCCATATGGATCATGAAAATGTACTTTGGTCTATCTGCGGATTGAGTGAATGTATACTGTTCATGACATGTGCCGACACCGGGCTGAAACGGTCATAGTTTATACAGTGGCAGTTACTAGTGTTAATATTACAGTCACTCAGACGAGCCTGGACACTCCTGCAATGAGATGTTGGGGACCGTTGCTGGGACTGACCCAATCAGCACTAGTATTCGTGCTGGGACTGACTCATCCAGCATTAGTATCTGTGCAGGGACTGACCCATCCAGCACTAGTATCCATGCTGGGACTGACTCATCCAGCACTAGTATTTGCGCAGGGACTGACCCATCCAGCACTAGTATCCATTCTGTGACTGACCCATTCAGCACTAGTATCCATGCTGGGACTGACCCATCCAGCACTAGTATCCATGCTGGGACTGACCCATCCAGCACTAGTATCCATGCTGTGACTGACCCATACAGCACTAGTATTCATGCTATGACTGACCCATTCAGCACTAGTATCCATGCTGGGACTGACCCATCCAGCACTAGTATCCATGCTGTGACTGACCCATCCAGCACTAGTATCCATGCTGTGACTGACCCATACAACACTAGTATTCATGCTGTGACTGACCCATCCAGCACTAGTATCCATGCTGTGACTGACCCATCCAGCATTAGTATTCATGCTGGGACTGATCCATCCAGCAGTAATATCCATGCTGTGACTGACCCATCCAGCACTAGTATCTGTGCAGGGACTGACCCATCGAGCACTAGTATCCATGCTGGGACTGACCCATCCAGCAGTAGTATCCATGCTGGGACTGACCCATCCAGCAGTAGTATCCATGCTGGGACTGACCCATCCAGCACTAGTATCCATGCTGTGACTGACCCATCCAGCACTAGTATCTATGCTGGGACTGACCCATCCAGCAGTAGTATCCACGCTGGGACTGACCCATCCAGCTGTAGTATCCATGCTGTGACTGACCCATCCAGCACTAGTATCTGTGCAGGGACTGACCCATCCAGCACTAGTATTCGTGCTGTGACTGACTCGTCCAGCACTAGTATCCATGCTGGGACTGACCCATCCAGCACTAGTATTCGTGCATGGACTGACCCATCCAGCACTAGTATCCATGCTGTGACTGACCCATCCAGCACTAGTGTTCATGCTGGGACTGACTCATCCAGCACTAGTATCCATGCTGTGACTGACCCATCCAGCATTAGTATTCATGCTGGGACTGATCCATCCAGCAGTAGTATCCATGCTGTGACTTACCCATCCAGCACTAGTATCCATGCTGGGACTGACCCATCCAGCATTAGTATCCATGCTGGGACTGATCCATCCAGCAGTAGTATCCATACTGTGACTGACCCATCCAGCACTAGTATCCATGCTGGGACTGATCCATCCAGCAGTAGTATCCATGCTGTGACTGACCCATCCAGCAGTAGTATCCATGCTGTGACTGACCCATCCAGCACTAGTATCCATGCTGTGACTGACCCATCCAGCACTAGTATCCATGCTGGGACTGACCCATCCAGCAGTAGTATCCATGCTGGGACTGACCCATCAAGCACTAGTATCCATGCTGGGACTGACCCATTCAGCAGTAGTATCCATGCTGTGACTGACCCATTCAGCACTAGTATCCATGCTGTGACTGACCCATCCAGCAGTAGTATCCATGCTGTGACTGACCCATCCAGCAGTAGTATCCATGCTGTGACTGACCCATCCAGCACTAGTATCCATGCTGTGACTGACCCATCCAGCACTAGTATCCATGCTGGGACTGACCCATCCAGCAGTAGTATCCATGCTGGGACTGACCCATCAAGCACTAGTATCCATGCTGGGACTGACCCATCCAGCAGTAGTATCCATGCTGGGACTGACCCATTCAGCAGTAGTATCCATGCTGTGACTGACCCATTCAGCACTAGTATCCATGCTGGGACTGACCCATCCAGCAGTAGTATCCATGCTGGGACTGACCCATCCAGCAGTAGTATCAATGCTGTGACTGACCCATCGAGCACTAGTATCCATGCTGGGACTGACCCATCCAGCAGTAGTATCCATGCTGGGACTGACCCATCCAGCAGTAGTATCCATGCTGTGACTGACCCATTCAGCACTAGTATCCATGCTGGGACTGACCCATCCAGCAGTAGTATCCATGCTGGGACTGACCCATCCAGCACTAGTATCCATGCTGGGACTGACCCATCCAGCAGTAGTATCCATGCTGTGACTGACCCTAATCCAGCACTTTTATCCATGTTGGGACGGAAATAAAATGGTTCTGATATTTTGCCGAAAATCTGGTTGCCTCGAAATGTCCGACAGCGTCATCATCCTAACAATAATGAAATAGTACTCCAATGGCTTGACTCTCAGTATTTGTAATTATGATAGTGAATAATGTAAATAATTGAGGACCTGCATTAAATGGGGTAATTGATCTATTGGAGGATGTATCACTGTTTGTATAAACCACTCTTGTTCCCTTGCTGTAAAGGACAGAGGACAAAGTCACAATTGAATGAATTCAATTGGCTGTGATAGATATTTCATGTAAAGCTGGACTAGTTCTGCCATCATATTTGCTTGTATATTGTACACTGTATGTGTACGTCAAGTTTAGCTTGGGAATTCCTGTTGTACATATCTGGTTTGTATACATGTATATGCCACATATATATTATTTACTACTATAAGCTTATATTAGCTTAGGAAACTTTTCAAACTTGGAGCATGCATTCCTTGATAGGGATGGCATATCTCAGTGATCATGGTGATCCAAATGGGATGCAAGATGTCAGGCCAGTTTGCTGCCTTGTGATTTCCTGTGCACCAGTATGGCATATCTGCATGTCTTGTTTATATGCCCATTCCTGGCATGCCCCAATTTGGAGAAGCTCCCATATATTCTTATGCTACATTTTTGAATATGTATGTTAATAGTACTTAAACCTGTATGTTTTCTTAGGTGTAAGGTCAGAGACCTTCACAATACTGTCTCACTGTGTACATAACATAGCTCATTAGATGTGCATATTCATAGAATTTTGCATTTGTGTTTGAATGTGTATACTTTTGGAAAAATCCAATTAATTGACCAAGGTTTAACAAGAAATTGTCTTCAGAAACTGATGTTAACTAATTGTCTTCAGAAACTGATGTTAACTCAAAAGATTAATCAAACCAGTGGATTTTTCTATTGCATTGTTTATATTCATGTACTATGAATTGAAACTGCATTGGTCAAAAATTGTAATGCTGTAAAGTTTGGTTCTGTTGAGTAGTTTTAACCATAATTTATTGTTGCTAGCGAAGCAGCTTCAATGATTTTGATATGAACTGGAGGTAGATAGGGATTATTGTGTGCCTCTAGTGTATTGATAACATCAGTTATATTATTGAGTTTGTGATAGGACTATTGTCAGATGGATATACATGGTCTACTCACATGCCCCATGTTTGTATAGAATGTTCATAGTTCCGACATGAAATGGTCATTTACAGTGCAACTAATTCTGGACTTGATATCAGGACAACTACATGTAAGCCCTTGTGAACTATGTACACAATTATCAAGATATATAATAATCTTACTGAAAATATATTTAAAATGTGATCATTCAATTTGGGTCCTGTCTGTGTTAGATTTGTTGGACAAGCTGCGATTTCAAACCTATTCAGATTTTGTTAAAACAAAAAGAACAGCCCAAAATACACTCATAGATGAGCACTTATACCATTCAGATGAAGATTGCTGGTACTGCCCAAGCCATCCTTAAAGCTGAACTGTCCTTCAGAAAATAACTGCAACGAGAGATCCTGAAGGGTCTTGGTGCCCACCATTGTCCGATAATTTTAAGCTAATGACGAGAGGATTTTTTTGTCCATTGTTACTAAGAACAAACAATCGATTTGTAATTTTGTTTGCAGAATTTCGAATTTGAGCGAAAAGGATCGAAAAAGGGACTCTGGAAAACACCAAGTTATTATCTTTATAAGTTTCAAGATTTCTAGAAACTGTACTTCATGTCGGTTCTTATAGTACAAGTAAAATGAGCGAAGTTAGTCTGAAAGTGAATGTTTGGAGGATCCTTCGTCTTCGTTTTGTAGTATTTTTTTTTTTTTTTTTTTTTTTTTGCACGTGTCCTCATTGGGTACTGGAAGCGAAGACAAATCTCTTTGATACTTTGGCATGAGCTATGAAACATACCTAAGATTTTATAATTAGGAACGAATGCTAATTCTGTTCTGTTTACTGGGCTAGTTTGAGATATCTCTTTCAACATACCATGCTCGAAAATAGTAAGATTGTACACAACTTAATACTGAAGGAATCCGGTCTGTACAGTAATGCTGAAACTTTGAAAGTGTCTGAATCCTGATTATCTCCCTTGGATCGAAACACGCAGTAGTCTACAGTTGTCGAGTTGTGACGTTGCATCACAAGAGTGACGTCCCTTCGTGTAGCCGACCCATCGGAAGACGAAACGGTGGGGCAGTTCACGGCATGGACTAAAGTAAACTAATTAAAATTTGAAGAAATGCATTTTAATTCGGAATCATTTGAACTCCTTGATATAGAAGGTGAAGGTATGGATATTCTCTATTACTCAATGTATAGAATATGCCCCACCATTTGATCCGCCGACTCTTGTGATGCAAGGTCACAACTCGGGAATACCATATTAATTTGAAGCATAACTTGGATTTTCGAATCAGACCAAAAAAGGTATCTTGCACAACTGGACCACAAGGGGAAATTTGAGAAAGATCCATGTAGTTATTTCCTGAGATTACACGATAACGTTTCATGGGTAAATTCAAGATGCAGCCATATTGGATTTTCAAATCGGACCGAAAAAGGTATCTTGCACAACTAGAACCCAAGGGGAACCTGTGTACCAAATTTGAGAAAGATCCATGCAGTAGTTCATGAGAAATTGCGATAAAGTTTCATGGGGAAATCCAAGATGGCCACTTGGTGGCCATATTGGATTTTCGAATCGAACCAGAAAAGGTATCTTGCACAACTAGATCCCAAGGGAACCTGTGAACCAAATTTGAGAAAGATCCATGCAGCAGTTCCTGAGAAATCGCGATAACAAAGTTTCATGGGGAAATCCAAGATGGCCACACGATTTTAGAATCGGGCAAGAAAAGGTATCTAGCACAACTAGATTCCAAGGGAAACCTGTGTACCAAATTTGAGAAAGATCCATTCCTGAGAAATTGCGATAACAAGAACTGTTTACCGACGGACCACGGACGAAAAGCGATTTGAACAGCCCACCATCTGGTGTTGGTGGGCTAAAAATTAAATAAATGAGCTCTTACCATAGGGACCTGGTAATAAAATGCCCCATCTGGTGATCTGTTGTAGTTCCTATGTGGTATTTTTCCCCCCTGTTAAATTGTAACACCTCTGATTAGAGGGGCATGAAGGAATCACTCTGCCTGTCCACAGGGCCCAACTAATTAGAGAGGGCATGAAGGAATCACTCTGCCTGTCCGGAGGGTCAAACTGATTAGAGGGGGCTTGAACAAATCACTATGGGGCTCTCATGGATTGACCTGGGGTGTCGTTGGGCACACTCCAGGTCATCGTAAGAATAGGCCTCAGCTTCTCAGAGAGCTTGTCGTGAAAAGGAATAGGAACCAAACGTTGAGATAAGACTGAAATAGTGTTGAAAGCGATGTTAAATCATATTCAATCACACACTCACTCACTCTGCCTGTCCGCAGAGTCAAACTAATTAGAGGGAGCACGAAGGAATCACTGCCTGTCCACAGGGCCAAACTAATTAGAGGGAACATGAAGGAATCACTCTGTCTGTCCACAGGGGCAAATTAATTAGAAGGAATCACTCTGCCTGTCCACAGGGCCAAACTAATTAGAGGGAACATGAATGAATCGCTCTGCCTGTCCTCTGGGCCAAACTAATTACAGGGAGCATGAAGGAATCACTGCCTGTCTGCAGGGCCAAACTAATTAGGAATCGCTCTGCCTGCCCGTAGGGCCAAACTAATTAGAGGGAGCATGAAGGAATCACTCTGCCTGTCCGCAGGGCCAAACTAATTAGAGGGAGCATGAAGGAATCACTCTGCCTGGCATGAAGGAATCACTCTGCCTGTCCGCAGGGCCAAACTAATTGGAGGAGGCTTAATGGAATCGCTCTGCCTGTCCGAACTAATTACAGGGAGCATGAAGGAATCACTCTGCCTGTCCGCAGGGCCAAACTAATTAGGAATCACTCTGCCTGTCCGTAGGGCCAAACTGATTAGAGTGGGGCATGAAGGAATCACTCTGCCTGTCCGCAGGGCCAAACTAATTGGAAGAGGCTTAATGGAATCGCTCTGCCTGTCCGCAGGGCCAAACTAATTAGGAATCGCTCTGCCTGCCCGTAGGGCCAAACTAATTAGAGGGAGCATGAAGGAATCACTCTGCCTCTCCGCAGGGCCAAACTAATTAGGAATCATTCTGCCTGTCCGTAGGGCCAAACTGATTAGAGTGGGGCATGAAGGAATCACTCTGCATGTCCACAGGGCCAAAATAATTAGAGGGAACATGAAGGAATCACTCTGCCTGTCAGCACGGCAAACTAATTGGAGGGAGCATGAAGGAATCACGCCAAACTAATTGGAGGAGGCTTAAAGGAATCGCTCTGTCTGTCCAAAGAGCCAAATAGAGGGAGCATGGTGGAATCACAGCCCAAAATAATTTTTGGGTGTATTTTTTCTTCAGAGTCGAACTAATCAGAGAGAGCATGAAGGAATCACTCTGCCTCTCCACAGGGCCAAACTAATTAGAGGGAGCATGAAGGAATCACCCTGCCTGTCCGCAGGGCCAAACTAATTAGAGGGAGCATGAAGGAATCACTCTGCCTGTCCACAGGGCCAAACTAATTAGAGGGAGCATGAAGGAATCACTCCGCCTGTCCACAGGGCCAAACTAATTAGAGGGAGCATGAAGGAATCGCTCTGACTGTCCACAGGGCCAAACTAATTAGAGGGAACATGAAGGGATCACTCTGCCTGTCCACAGGGCCAAACTAATTAGAGGGAGCATGAAGGAATCACTCTGCCTGTCCGCAGGGCCAAACTAATTATAGAGAGCATGAAGGAATCACTCTGCCTGTCCACAGGGCCAAACTAATTAGAGGGAGCATGAAGGAATCACTCTGCCTGTCCACAGGGCCAAACTAATTAGAGGGAGCATGAAGGAATCACTCTGCCTGTCCACAGGGCCAAATTAATTATAGAGAGCATGAAGGAATCACTCTGCCTGTCCGCAGAGCCAAACTAATTAGGAATCACTCTGCCTGTCCGTAGGGCCAAACTGATTAGAGTGGGGCATGAAGGAATCACTCTGCCTGTCCACGGGGCCAAACTAATTGG
The DNA here is from genome assembly GCA_036873755.1 of Hanleya hanleyi. NCBI lineage: Eukaryota > Metazoa > Mollusca > Polyplacophora > Lepidopleurida > Hanleyidae > Hanleya > Hanleya hanleyi. Next base: position 11,992 of record JAVTVY010006012.1, read on the forward strand.
AGGAGGCTTAAAGGAATCGCTCTGCCTGTCCGCAGGGCCAAACTAATTGAAGGAGGCTTAAAGGAATCACTCTGCCTGTCCGCAGGGCCAAACTAATTAGAGGGAGCATGAAGGAATCACTCTGCCTGTCCACAGGGCTAAACTAATTAGAGGGAGCATGAAGGAATCACTCTGCCTGTCCACAGGGCCAAACTAATTAGAGGGAGCATGAAGGAATCACTCTGCCTGTCCACAGGGCCAAACTAATTAGAGGGAGCATGAAAGAATCACTCTGCCTGTCCACAGGGCCAAACTAATTAGAGGGAGCATGAAGGAATCACTCTGCCTGTCCACAGGGCCAAACTAATTAGAGGGAGCATGAAGGAATCACTCTGCCTGTCCGCAGGGCCAAACTAATTGAAGGAGGCTTAAAGGAATCACTCTGCCTGTCCGCAGGGCCAAACTAATTATAGAGAGCATGAAGGAATCACTCTGCCTGTCCACAGGGCCAAACTAATTAGAGGGAGCATGAAGGAATCACTCTGCCTGTCCACAGGGCCAAACTAATTAGAGGGAGCATGAAGGAATCACTCTGCCTGTCCACAGGGCCAAACTCATTATAGAGAGCATGAAGGAATCACTCTGCCTGTCCGCAGGGCCAAACTAATTAGGAATCACTCTGCCTGTCCGTAGGGCCAAACTGATTAGAGTGGGGCATGAAGGAATCACTCTGCCTGTCCACGGGGCCAAACTAATTGGAGGCTTAAAGGAATCGCTCTGCCTGTCCGCAGGGCCAAACTAATTGAAGGAGGCTTAAAGGAATCACTCTGCCTGTCCGCAGGGCCAAACTAATTGGAGGAGGCTTAAAGGAATCGCTATGCCTGTCCGCAGGGCCAAACTAATTAGTAATCACTCTGCCTGTCCACAGGGCCAAACTAATTATAGAGAGCATGAAGGAATCACTCTGCCTGTCCGCAGAGCCAAACTAATTAGGAATCACTCTGCCTGTCCGTAGGGCCAAACTGATTAGAGTGGGGCATGAAGGAATCATTCTGCCTGTCCACGGGGCCAAACTCATTGGAGGAGGCTTAAAGGAATCGCTCTGCCTGTCCGCAGGGCCAAACTAATTGAAGGAGGCTTAAAGGAATCACTCTGCCTGTCCGCAGGGCCAAACTAATTAGAGGGAGCATGAAGGAATCACTCTGCCTGTCCACAGGGCTAAACTAATTAGAGGGAGCATGAAGGAATCACTCTGCCTGTCCGCAGGGCCAAACTAATTATAGAGAGCATGAAGGAATCACTCTGCCTGTCCACAGGGCCAAACTAATTAGAGGGAGCATGAAGGAATCACTCTGCCTGTCCACAGGGCCAAACTAATTAGAGGGAGCATGAAGGAATCACTCTGCCTGTCCACAGGGCCAAACTAATTATAGAGAGCATGAAGGAATCACTCTGCCTGTCCGCAGGGCCAAACTAATTAGGAATCACTCTGCCTGTCCGTAGGGCCAAACTGATTAGAGTGGGGCATGAAGGAATCACTCTGCCTGTCCACGGGGCCAAACTAATTGGAGGAGGCTTAAAGGAATCGCTCTGCCTGTCCGCAGGGCCAAACTAATTGAAGGAGGCTTAAAGGAATCACTCTGCCTGTCCGCAGGGCCAAACTAATTAGAGGGAGCATGAAGGAATCACTCTGCCTGTCCACAGGGCTAAACTAATTAGAGGGAGCATGAAGGAATCACTCTGCCTGTCCACAGGGCTAAACTAATTAGAGGGAGCATGAAGGAATCACTCTGCCTGTCCACAGGGCCAAACTAATTAGAGGGAGCATGAAGGAATCACTCTGCCTGTCCACAGGGCCAAACTAATTAGAGGGAGCATGAAGGAATCACTCTGCCTGTCCAAAGGACCAAACTAATTAGAGGGAGCATGAAGGAATCACTCTGCCTGTCCACAGGGCCAAACTAATTAGAGGGAGCATGAAGGAATCACTCTGCCTGTCCGCAGGGCCAAACTAGTGAAGGAGGCTTAAAGGAATCACTCTGCCTGTCCGCAGGGCCAAACTAATTATAGAGAGCATGAAGGAATCACTCTGCCTGTCCACAGGGCCAAACTAATTAGAGGGAGCATGAAGGAATCACTCTGCCTGTCCACAGGGCCAAACTAATTAGAGGGAGCATGAAGGAATCACTCTGCCTGTCCACAGGGCCAAACTAATTATAGAGAGCATGAAGGAATCACTCTGCCTGTCCGCAGGGCCAAACTAATTAGGAATCACTCTGCCTGTCCGTAGGGCCAAACTGATTAGAGTGGGGCATGAAGGAATCACTCTGCCTGTCCACGGGGCCAAACTAATTGGAGGAGGCTTAAAGGAATCGCTCTGCCTGTCCGCAGGGCCAAACTAATTGAAGGAGGCTTAAAGGAATCACTCTGCCTGTCCGCAGGGCCAAACTAATTGGAGGAGGCTTAAAGGAATCGCTATGCCTGTCCGCAGGGCCAAACTAATTAGTAATCACTCTGCCTGTCCACAGGGCCAAACTAATTATAGAGAGCATGAAGGAATCACTCTGCCTGTCCGCAGAGCCAAACTAATTAGGAATCACTCTGCCTGTCCGTAGGGCCAAACTGATTAGAGTGGGGCATGAAGGAATCATTCTGCCTGTCCACGGGGCCAAACTCATTGGAGGAGGCTTAAAGGAATCGCTCTGCCTGTCCGCAGGGCCAAACTAATTGAAGGAGGCTTAAAGGAATCACTCTGCCTGTCCGCAGGGCCAAACTAATTAGAGGGAGCATGAAGGAATCACTCTGCCTGTCCACAGGGCTAAACTAATTAGAGGGAGCATGAAGGAATCACTCTGCCTGTCCACAGGGCTAAACTAATTAGAGGGAGCATGAAGGAATCACTCTGCCTGTCCACAGGGCTAAACTAATTAGAGGGAGCATGAAGGAATCACTCTGCCTGTCCACAGGGCCAAACTAATTAGAGGGAGCATGAAGGAATCACTCTGCCTGTCCGCAGGGCCAAACTAATTATAGAGAGCATAAAGGAATCACTCTGCCTGTCCACAGGGCCAAACTAATTAGAGGGAGCATGAAGGAATCACTCTGCCTGTCCACAGGGCCAAACTAATTAGAGGGAGCATGAAGGAATCACTCTGCCTGTCCACAGGGCCAAACTAATTATAGAGAGCATGAAGGAATCACTCTGCCTGTCCGCAGGGCCAAACTAATTAGGAATCACTCTGCCTGTCCGTAGGGCCAAACTGATTAGAGTGGGGCATGAAGGAATCACTCTGCCTGTCCACGGGGCCAAACTAATTGGAGGCTTAAAGGAATCGCTCTGCCTGTCCGCAGGGCCAAACTAATTGAAGGAGGCTTAAAGGAATCGCTCTGCCTGTCCGCAGGGCCAAACTAATTAGTAATCACTCTGCCTGTCCACAGGCCCAAACTGATTAGAGTGGGGCATGAAAGAATCACTCTGCCTGTCCGCAGGGCCAAACTAATTAGGAATCACTCTGCCTGTCCGTAGGGCCAAACTAATTAGAGGGGGCATGGAGGAATCACTCTGCCTGTCCGTAGGGTCAAACTAATTAGAGGAAGCATGAAGGAATCACTCTGCCTGTCCACAGGGCCAAAATAATTAGAGGGAACATGAAGGAATCACTCTGCCTGTCAGCAGGGCAAACTAATTAGAGGGAGCATGAAAGAATCACGTCAAACCAATTGGAGGCCTAAAGGAATCGCTCTGTCTGTCCAAAGGGCCAAATAGAGGGAGCATGGTGGAATCACTCTGCCTGTCCGCAGGGCCAAACTAATTAGGAATCACTCTGCCTGTCCGTAGGGCCAAGCTAATTAGAGGGAGCATGAAGGAATCACTCTGCATGTCCACATGGCTAAACTAATTAGAGGAAGCATGAAGGAATCACTCTGCCTGTCTACAGGGTCAAACTAATTAGAGGGAGCATGAAGGAATCACTCTGCATGTCCGCATGGCTAAACTAATTAGAGGAAGCATGCAAGAATCACTCTGCCTGTCCACAGGGCCAAAATAATTAGACGGAACATGAAGGAATCACTCTGCCTGTCAGCAGGGCAAACTAATTAGAGGGAGCATGAAGGAATCACTCTGCTTGTCCACAGGGCCAAACTAATTAGAGGGAGCATGAAGGAATCACTCTGCCTGTCTGCAGGGCCAAACTAATTAGAGGGAGCATGAAGGAATCACTCTGCCTGTCCGCAGGGCCAAACTAATTAGGAATCACTCTGCCTGTCGGTAGGGCCAAACTAATTAGAGGGGGCATGAAGGAATCACTCTGCCTGTCCGTAGGGCCAAACTGATCAGAGGGGGCATGAAGGAATCACTCTGCCTGTCCACGGGGCCAAATTAATTGGAGGAGGCATGAAGGAATCACTCTGCCTGTCGGTAGGGCCAAACTAATTAGAGGGGGCATGAAGGAATCACTCTGCCTGTCCACGGGGCCAAATTAATTGGAGGAGGCTTAAAGGAATCGCTCTGCCTGTCCGCAGGGCCAAACTAATTGGAGGAGGCTTAAAGGAATCACTCTGCCTGTCCGCAGGGCCAAACTAATTGGAGGAGGCTTAAAGGAATCGCTCTGCCTGTCCGCAGGGCCAAACTAATTAGTAATCACTCTGCCTGTCCACAGGGCCAAACTGATTAGAGTGGGGCATGAAAGAATCACTCTGCCTGTCCGCAGGGCCAAACTAATTAGGAATCACTCTGCCTGTCCGTAGAGCCAAACTAATTAGAGGGGGCATGGAGGAATCACTCTGCCTGTCCACAGGGTCAAACGAATTAGAGGAAGCATGAAGGAATCACTCTGCCTGTCCGTAGGGCCAAACTAATTAGAGGGGGCATGGAGGAATCACTCTGCCTGTCCACAGGGTCAAACTAATTAGGGGGAACATGAAGGAATCACTCTGCATGTCCGCATGGCTAAACTAATTAGAGGAAGCATGAAGGAATCACTCTGCCTGTCCACAGGGCCAAACTAATTAGAGGGAGCATGAAGGAATCACTCTGCCTGTCCACAGGGCCAAACTAATTAGAGGGAGCATGAAGGAATCACTCTGCCTGTCCGCAGGGCCAAACTAATTGAAGGAGGCTTAAAGGAATCACTCTGCCTGTCCGCAGGGCCAAACTAATTATAGAGAGCATGAAGGAATCACTCTGCCTGTCCACAGGGCCAAACTAATTAGAGGGAGCATGAAGGAATCACTCTGCCTGTCCACAGGGCCAAACTAATTAGAGGGAGCATGAAGGAATCACTCTGCCTGTCCACAGGGCCAAACTAATTATAGAGAGCATGAAGGAATCACTCTGCCTGTCCGCAGGGCCAAACTAATTAGGAATCACTCTGCCTGTCCGTAGGGCCAAACTGATTAGAGTGGGGCATGAAGGAATCACTCTGCCTGTCCACGGGGCCAAACTAATTGGAGGAGGCTTAAAGGAATCGCTCTGCCTGTCCGCAGGGCCAAACTAATTGAAGGAGGCTTAAAGGAATCACTCTGCCTGTCCGCAGGGCCAAACTAATTGGAGGAGGCTTAAAGGAATCGCTATGCCTGTCCGCAGGGCCAAACTAATTAGTAATCACTCTGCCTGTCCACAGGGCCAAACTAATTATAGAGAGCATGAAGGAATCACTCTGCCTGTCCGCAGAGCCAAACTAATTAGGAATCACTCTGCCTGTCCGTAGGGCCAAACTGATTAGAGTGGGGCATGAAGGAATCATTCTGCCTGTCCACGGGGCCAAACTCATTGGAGGAGGCTTAAAGGAATCGCTCTGCCTGTCCGCAGGGCCAAACTAATTGAAGGAGGCTTAAAGGAATCACTCTGCCTGTCCGCAGGGCCAAACTAATTAGAGGGAGCATGAAGGAATCACTCTGCCTGTCCACAGGGCTAAACTAATTAGAGGGAGCATGAAGGAATCACTCTGCCTGTCCACAGGGCTAAACTAATTAGAGGGAGCATGAAGGAATCACTCTGCCTGTCCACAGGGCTAAACTAATTAGAGGGAGCATGAAGGAATCACTCTGCCTGTCCACAGGGCCAAACTAATTAGAGGGAGCATGAAGGAATCACTCTGCCTGTCCGCAGGGCCAAACTAATTATAGAGAGCATAAAGGAATCACTCTGCCTGTCCACAGGGCCAAACTAATTAGAGGGAGCATGAAGGAATCACTCTGCCTGTCCACAGGGCCAAACTAATTAGAGGGAGCATGAAGGAATCACTCTGCCTGTCCACAGGGCCAAACTAATTATAGAGAGCATGAAGGAATCACTCTGCCTGTCCGCAGGGCCAAACTAATTAGGAATCACTCTGCCTGTCCGTAGGGCCAAACTGATTAGAGTGGGGCATGAAGGAATCACTCTGCCTGTCCACGGGGCCAAACTAATTGGAGGCTTAAAGGAATCGCTCTGCCTGTCCGCAGGGCCAAACTAATTGAAGGAGGCTTAAAGGAATCGCTCTGCCTGTCCGCAGGGCCAAACTAATTAGTAATCACTCTGCCTGTCCACAGGCCCAAACTGATTAGAGTGGGGCATGAAAGAATCACTCTGCCTGTCCGCAGGGCCAAACTAATTAGGAATCACTCTGCCTGTCCGTAGGGCCAAACTAATTAGAGGGGGCATGGAGGAATCACTCTGCCTGTCCGTAGGGTCAAACTAATTAGAGGAAGCATGAAGGAATCACTCTGCCTGTCCACAGGGCCAAAATAATTAGAGGGAACATGAAGGAATCACTCTGCCTGTCAGCAGGGCAAACTAATTAGAGGGAGCATGAAAGAATCACGTCAAACCAATTGGAGGCCTAAAGGAATCGCTCTGTCTGTCCAAAGGGCCAAATAGAGGGAGCATGGTGGAATCACTCTGCCTGTCCGCAGGGCCAAACTAATTAGGAATCACTCTGCCTGTCCGTAGGGCCAAGCTAATTAGAGGGAGCATGAAGGAATCACTCTGCATGTCCACATGGCTAAACTAATTAGAGGAAGCATGAAGGAATCACTCTGCCTGTCTACAGGGTCAAACTAATTAGAGGGAGCATGAAGGAATCACTCTGCATGTCCGCATGGCTAAACTAATTAGAGGAAGCATGCAAGAATCACTCTGCCTGTCCACAGGGCCAAAATAATTAGACGGAACATGAAGGAATCATCTGCCTGTCAGCAGGGCAAACTAATTAGAGGGAGCATGAAGGAATCACTCTGCTTGTCCACAGGGCCAAACTAATTAGAGGGAGCATGAAGGAATCACTCTGCCTGTCTGCAGGGCCAAACTAATTAGAGGGAGCATGAAGGAATCACTCTGCCTGTCCGCAGGGCCAAACTAATTAGGAATCACTCTGCCTGTCGGTAGGGCCAAACTAATTAGAGGGGGCATGAAGGAATCACTCTGCCTGTCCGTAGGGCCAAACTGATCAGAGGGGGCATGAAGGAATCACTCTGCCTGTCCACGGGGCCAAATTAATTGGAGGAGGCATGAAGGAATCACTCTGCCTGTCGGTAGGGCCAAACTAATTAGAGGGGGCATGAAGGAATCACTCTGCCTGTCCACGGGGCCAAATTAATTGGAGGAGGCTTAAAGGAATCGCTCTGCCTGTCCGCAGGGCCAAACTAATTGGAGGAGGCTTAAAGGAATCACTCTGCCTGTCCGCAGGGCCAAACTAATTGGAGGAGGCTTAAAGGAATCGCTCTGCCTGTCCGCAGGGCCAAACTAATTAGTAATCACTCTGCCTGTCCACAGGGCCAAACTGATTAGAGTGGGGCATGAAAGAATCACTCTGCCTGTCCGCAGGGCCAAACTAATTAGGAATCACTCTGCCTGTCCGTAGAGCCAAACTAATTAGAGGGGGCATGGAGGAATCACTCTGCCTGTCCACAGGGTCAAACGAATTAGAGGAAGCATGAAGGAATCACTCTGCCTGTCCGTAGGGCCAAACTAATTAGAGGGGGCATGGAGGAATCACTCTGCCTGTCCACAGGGTCAAACTAATTAGGGGGAACATGAAGGAATCACTCTGCATGTCCGCATGGCTAAACTAATTAGAGGAAGCATGAAGGAATCACTCTGCCTGTCCACAGGGCCAAACTAATTAGAGGGAGCATGAAGGAATCACTCTGCCTGTCCACAGGGCCAAACTAATTAGAGGGAGCATGAAGGAATCACTCTGCCTGTCCGCAGGGCCAAACTAATTGAAGGAGGCTTAAAGGAATCACTCTGCCTGTCCGCAGGGCCAAACTAATTATAGAGAGCATGAAGGAATCACTCTGCCTGTCCACAGGGCCAAACTAATTAGAGGGAGCATGAAGGAATCACTCTGCCTGTCCACAGGGCCAAACTAATTAGAGGGAGCATGAAGGAATCACTCTGCCTGTCCACAGGGCCAAACTAATTATAGAGAGCATGAAGGAATCACTCTGCCTGTCCGCAGGGCCAAACTAATTAGGAATCACTCTGCCTGTCCGTAGGGCCAAACTGATTAGAGTGGGGCATGAAGGAATCACTCTGCATGTCCACGGGGCCAAACTAATTGGAGGAGGCTTAAAGGAATCGCTCTGCCTGTCCGCAGGGCCAAACTAATTGAAGGAGGCTTAAAGGAATCACTCTGCCTGTCCGCAGGGCCAAACTAATTGGAGGAGGCTTAAAGGAATCGCTATGCCTGTCCGCAGGGCCAAACTAATTAGTAATCACTCTGCCTGTCCACAGGGCCAAACTAATTATAGAGAGCATGAAGGAATCACTCTGCCTGTCCGCAGAGCCAAACTAATTAGGAATCACTCTGCCTGTCCGTAGGGCCAAACTGATTAGAGTGGGGCATGAAGGAATCATTCTGCCTGTCCACGGGGCCAAACTCATTGGAGGAGGCTTAAAGGAATCGCTCTGCCTGTCCGCAGGGCCAAACTAATTGAAGGAGGCTTAAAGGAATCACTCTGCCTGTCCGCAGGGCCAAACTAATTAGAGGGAGCATGAAGGAATCACTCTGCCTGTCCACAGGGCTAAACTAATTAGAGGGAGCATGAAGGAATCACTCTGCCTGTCCACAGGGCTAAACTAATTAGAGGGAGCATGAAGGAATCACTCTGCCTGTCCACAGGGCTAAACTAATTAGAGGGAGCATGAAGGAATCACTCTGCCTGTCCACAGGGCCAAACTAATTAGAGGGAGCATGAAGGAATCACTCTGCCTGTCCGCAGGGCCAAACTAATTATAGAGAGCATAAAGGAATCACTCTGCCTGTCCACAGGACCAAACTAATTAGAGGGAGCATGAAGGAATCACTCTGCCTGTCCACAGGGCCAAACTAATTAGAGGGAGCATGAAGGAATCACTCTGCCTGTCCACAGGGCCAAACTAATTATAGAGAGCATGAAGGAATCACTCTGCCTGTCCGCAGGGCCAAACTAATTAGGAATCACTCTGCCTGTCCGTAGGGCCAAACTGATTAGAGTGGGGCATGAAGGAATCACTCTGCCTGTCCACGGGGCCAAACTAATTGGAGGCTTAAAGGAATCGCTCTGCCTGTCCGCAGGGCCAAACTAATTGAAGGAGGCTTAAAGGAATCGCTCTGCCTGTCCGCAGGGCCAAACTAATTAGTAATCACTCTGCCTGTCCACAGGCCCAAACTGATTAGAGTGGGGCATGAAAGAATCACTCTGCCTGTCCGCAGGGCCAAACTAATTAGGAATCACTCTGCCTGTCCGTAGGGCCAAACTAATTAGAGGGGGCATGGAGGAATCACTCTGCCTGTCCGTAGGGTCAAACTAATTAGAGGAAGCATGAAGGAATCACTCTGCCTGTCCACAGGGCCAAAATAATTAGAGGGAACATGAAGGAATCACTCTGCCTGTCAGCAGGGCAAACTAATTAGAGGGAGCATGAAAGAATCACGTCAAACCAATTGGAGGCCTAAAGGAATCGCTCTGTCTGTCCAAAGGGCCAAATAGAGGGAGCATGGTGGAATCACTCTGCCTGTCCGCAGGGCCAAACTAATTAGGAATCACTCTGCCTGTCCGTAGGGCCAAGCTAATTAGAGGGAGCATGAAGGAATCACTCTGCATGTCCACATGGCTAAACTAATTAGAGGAAGCATGAAGGAATCACTCTGCCTGTCTACAGGGTCAAACTAATTAGAGGGAGCATGAAGGAATCACTCTGCATGTCCGCATGGCTAAACTAATTAGAGGAAGCATGCAAGAATCACTCTGCCTGTCCACAGGGCCAAAATAATTAGACGGAACATGAAGGAATCACTCTGCCTGTCAGCAGGGCAAACTAATTAGAGGGAGCATGAAGGAATCACTCTGCTTGTCCACAGGGCCAAACTAATTAGAGGGAGCATGAAGGAATCACTCTGCCTGTCTGCAGGGCCAAACTAATTAGAGGGAGCATGAAGGAATCACTCTGCCTGTCCGCAGGGCCAAACTAATTAGGAATCACTCTGCCTGTCGGTAGGGCCAAACTAATTAGAGGGGGCATGAAGGAATCACTCTGCCTGTCCGTAGGGCCAAACTGATCAGAGGGGGCATGAAGGAATCACTCTGCCTGTCCACGGGGCCAAATTAATTGGAGGAGGCATGAAGGAATCACTCTGCCTGTCGGTAGGGCCAAACTAATTAGAGGGGGCATGAAGGAATCACTCTGCCTGTCCACGGGGCCAAATTAATTGGAGGAGGCTTAAAGGAATCGCTCTGCCTGTCCGCAGGGCCAAACTAATTGGAGGAGGCTTAAAGGAATCACTCTGCCTGTCCGCAGGGCCAAACTAATTGGAGGAGGCTTAAAGGAATCGCTCTGCCTGTCCGCAGGGCCAAACTAATTAGTAATCACTCTGCCTGTCCACAGGGCCAAACTGATTAGAGTAGGGCATGAAAGAATCACTCTGCCTGTCCGCAGGGCCAAACTAATTAGGAATCACTCTGCCTGTCCGTAGAGCCAAACTAATTAGAGGGGGCATGGAGGAATCACTCTGCCTGTCCACAGGGTCAAACTAATTAGAGGAAGCATGAAGGAATCACTCTGCCTGTCCGTAGGGCCAAACTAATTAGAGGGGGCATGGAGGAATCACTCTGCCTGTCCACAGGGTCAAACTAATTAGGGGGAACATGAAGGAATCACTCTGCATGTCCGCATGGCTAAACTAATTAGAGGAAGCATGAAGGAATCACTCTGCCTGTCCACAGGGCCAAAATAATTAGAGGGAACATGAAGGAATCACTCTGCCTGTCAGCAGGGCAAACTAATTAGAGGGGGCATGAAGGAATCACGCCAAACTAATTGGATGCTTAAAGGAATCGCTCTGTCTGTCCAAAGGGCCAAATAGAGGGAGCATGGTGGAATCACAGCCCAAAATAATTTTTGGGTGTATTTTTTCTGCAGGGTCGAACTAATAAGCGAGAGCATGAAGGAATCACTCTGCCTCTCCACAGGGCCAAACTAATTAGAGGGAGCATGAAGGAATCACCCTGCCTGTCCGCATGGCTAAACTAATTAGAGGGAGCATGAAGGAATCACTCTGCCTGTCCACAGGGCCAAACTAATTAGAGGGAGCATGAAGGAATCACTCTGCCTGTCCACAGGGCCAAACTAATTATAGGGAGCATGAAAGAATCACTCTGCCTGTCCACAGGGCCAAACTAATTAGAGGGAGCATGAAGGAATCACTCTGCCTGTCCAGCCAAACTAATTAGAGGGAGCATGAAGGAATCACTCTGCCTGTCCGCAGGGCCAAACTAATTAGGAATCACTCTGCCTGTCGGTAGGGCCAAACTAATTAGAGGGGGCATGAAGGAATCACTCTGCCTGTCCGTTGGGCCAAACTGATCAGAGTGGGGCATGAAGGAATCACTCTGCCTGTCCGCAGGGCCAAACTAATTGGAGGAGGCTTAAAGGAATCGCTCTGCCTGTCCACAGGGCCAAATAGAGGGAGCATGGTGGAATCACAGCCCAAAATAATTTTTGGGTGTATTTTTTCTGCAGGGTCGAACTAATAAGAGAGAGCACGAGGAATCACTCTGCCTGTCCGCAGGGCCAAACTAATTAGAGGGGGCATGAAGGAATCACTCTGCCTGTCCGCAGGGTCAAACTAATTAGAGGGGGCTTGAACAAATCTCTATGGGGCTCCCTTGAATTGCTCTCGGATGTCGTCGTGCACACACTAGGTCATGGTAAGAATAGGCCTCGGCTCCATCGAGAGCTTGTCGTAAGAGGTGACTAACTGGGTTCCCGGGTGTCAGAATGAATAGGAACCAAACGTTGAGATAAGACTGAAATAGTGTTGAAAGCGCTGTTAAATCATATTCACTCACTCACTCACTCTGCCTGTGCGCAGGGCCAAACTAATTAGAGGGAACATGAAGGAATCACTGTGCCTGTGCGCAGGGCCAAACTAATTAGAGGGGGGATGAAGGAATCACTCTGCCTGTGCGCGGGGCCAAACTGATTAGAGGGAACATGAAGGGGGCATGGAGAAATCACTCTGCCTGTCCGCAGGGCCAAACTAATTAGAGGGAGCATGAAGGAATCACTCTGCATGTCCGCATGGCTAAACTAATTAGAGGAAGCATGAAGGAATCACTCTGCCTGTCCACAGGGCCAAAATAATTAGAGGGAACACGAAGGAATCACTCTGCCTGTCAGCAGGGCAAACTAATTAGAGGGGGCATGAAGGAATCACGCCAAACTAATTGGAGGCTTAAAGGAATCGCTCTGTCTGTCCAAAGGGCCAAATAGAGGGAGCATGGTGGAATCACAGCCCAAAATAATTTTTGGGTGTATTTTTTCTGCAGGGTCGAACTAATAAGAGAGAGCATGAGGGAATCACTCTGCCTCTCCACAGGGCCAAACTAATTAGAGGGAGCATGAAGGAATCACCCTGCCTGTCCGCATGGCTAAACTAATTAGAGGGAGCATGAAGGAATCACTCTGCCTGTCCACAGGGCCAAACTAATTAGAGGGAGCATGAAGGAATCACTCTGCCTGTCCACAGGGCCAAACTAATTATAGGGAGCATGAAAGAATCACTCTGCCTGTCCACAGGGCCAAACTAATTAGAGGGAGCATGAAGGAATCACTCTGCCTGTCCACAGGGCCAAACTAATTAGAGGGAGCATGAAGGAATCACTCTGCCTGTCCAAAGGACCAAACTAATTAGAGGGAGCATGAAGGAATCACTCTGCCTGTCTGCAGGGCCAAACTAATTAGAGGGAGCATGAAGGAATCACTCTGCCTGTCCGCAGGGCCAAACTAATTAGGAATCACTCTGCCTGTCGGTAGGGCCAAACTAATTAGAGGGGGCATGAAGGAATCACTCTGCCTGTCCGTAGGGCCAAACTGATCAGAGTGGGGCATGAAGGAATCACTCTGCCTGTCCGCAGGGCCAAACTAATTGGAGGAGGCTTAAAGGAATCGCTCTGCCTGTCCACAGGGCCAAATAGAGGGAGCATGGTGGAATCACAGCCCAAAATAATTTTTGGGTGTATTTTTTCTGCAGGGTCGAACTAATAAGAGAGAGCACGAGGAATCACTCTGCCTGTCCGCAGGGCCAAACTAATTAGAGGGGGCATGAAGGAATCACTCTGCCTGTCCGCAGGGTCAAACTAATTAGAGGGGGCTTGAACAAATCTCTATGGGGCTCCCTTGAATTGCTCTCGGGTGTCGTCGTGCACACACTAGGTCATGGTAAGAATAGGTCTCGGCTCCATCGAGAGCTTGTCGTAAGAGGTGATTAACTGGGTTCCCGGGTGTCAGAATGAATAGGAACCAAACGTTGAGATAAGACTGAAATAGTGTTGAAAGCGCTGTTAAATCATATTCACTCACTCACTCACTCTGCCTGTGCGCAGGGCCAAACTAATTAGAGGGAACATGAAGGAATCACTGTGCCTGTGCGCAGGGCCAAACTAATTAGAGGGGGGATGAAGGAATCACTCTGCCTGTGCGCGGGGCCAAACTGATTAGAGGGAACATGAAGGGGGCATGAAGAAATCGCTCTGCCTGTCCGCAGGGCCAAACTAATTAGAGGGAACATGAAGGAATCACTCTGCCTGTCCGCAGGGCCAAACTAATTAGAGGGAACATGAAGGGGGCATGAAGAAATCACTCTGCCTGTCTGCAGGGCCAAACTAATTGGAGGGGGCATGGAGGTATCTCTCTGCCTGTCTGCAGGGCCAAACCAATTAGACGGGGCCTGAAGGAGTCGCTCTGCCTGTCCGCAGGGCCAAACCATTTAGATGGGGCAAGAAGGAATCACTGCCTGTCCACAGGGTCAAACTAGGGGTCATGAAGGAAACAAACTGCCTGTCCGCAGGGCCAAACTAATTAGAGGGGGCATGAAGGAATCGCTCTGCATGTCCGCAGGGCCAAACTAATAAGAGAGCTAGGGCATGATGGAATCATTCTGCCTGTCCGCAGGGTCAAATTAATTAGAGGGGGCTTGAAGAAATCACTCTGGTGCTCCCATGGATTTATCTGGTGTGTGCACCCTCCAGATCATGGTAAGAATAGGCCTCAGCTCCTCAGAGAGCTTGTCATAAGAGGCGACCAAGTGAGGCGCCCGTCAGGTTCCCGGGTGTGAGGCGGAATAGGACCATACCCGTGTGGTTTCCGTAGAGGGGAATGTCCGAGTCCATTGTTTTTAATGAATAGCACAGGACTGCAGCAAGCTAGACACTTGCTAGCACAAGACTGCAGCAAGCTTGTGCCTGCTTACAGCAAGCTGGCACAAGACTGCAGCAAGCTTGTGCAAGCTAACAATATAGATCTGTCAAGGATTGTGAGCTTGCACCTTGGCATGGCAAGCTAGCGCAAGCCTGCAATATTTTCAGGCAAGCTAGCAAGATTGCCATATTTCTAGGCAACAGTATATACTGAAATGTAAGTAATTAAGGAAGTACATACCTATAGCAGAAGGTTTTCATTTAATGCCCAGCATGGGACCACTGGTATCCATGGGAACCAGCTCTTTCCAAAAAGGGTGTAATATCAGATGACCAACATTCAAATTCAGAGTTCAACTGGTTTTCAACAGGTCAAGACACTTTTCAGTTTGGCTCTTTGGTTTTCTTCTCTCCACTGAAAGTATTGTAGTTTCCTAATGCACATGGTGGATAGTTCTAAGTACCATGCTTCATGCAGTTGCAATGAGTTCAGGAAACCAACATTCAAGCTGACAGATTACCATGGAGAAATATGTTACTTTCAGTGTAGGCTACACTTGCAAGTACAGCAGGTCAAGAAGTTGGAGAGGACAAAATTTTTTAGCTTGCTGGCAAGGTCAAGGTGAGAGAATACTGCCTTAAACTTTAATCATCAATTACTTTAAATGTATTTATAGTTTAGTCTTGGAATCTAAATACAGTTTATATTGAAAACAGTATGGATTCATCTGGATCAAGTATGTGCAGACTGATATATTGTTCACAAGTAACTTATTGAGCCTGTAGGCCTACAACCATCAGATTATTCTTTTTATGCAGCAAGAACACGTTTGCAAAAAATGCATACATGTACTATACAAATATCTATATAATACAGATGCCTGGGCCCAGACACAAAATCTGCCTTGAAAATCTGTTAAAAACTTCTCTTTTTTTTAAATTTTAATTTATCTATTTTCATAGCTAGAATTTACATCCTGAAATGAAATTCCAGTGAACAGACTATACATTTATATGATACAACCAGGGATACAGAATGAGATGAAAATGCCCGAGAAAATTAACTCCTGATATTGAGACCATTGCCAAGTTTTTAAAGGTATGCCTTTTCCTGATCAGAATCATTAATTATTGTAGTAAAGATCAACTTTTGTGATTTGTAGGATAAAAATTAATATTTTTATATAAAAATTGTTTTAAAAATGCTGTACATGTATCTTGTACTTGAATGTTATGGATCATGGTACATGTAGGCCTACATTTCAACTCCAGGCCAATGCAATCAATACAATACAATACAATACAATCAATACAATACAATACAATACAATACAATCCAATCCAATCCAATACAATACAATACATCCGCGTTTGTGGTCAGCATATTCAAAGTATACTATGCACATGTTTTGTGGTAACTACCAATGATGTGTAGCAGAAGGATTTGATGAAAACTGAAGGACTAGAATTTACAAAAGCTATTTTGGATGATAGCGGCAGGGCATAGACCTTGCAGGGTACATGCTGCTGAAAGTAAAAAATCATGGGAAATTGTGTGGATGCCCATGCTATTACTCCAGCTCAGGGTTGTGGATTAGGATTATATTGCATGTAAACTTGAAACTTGTGACAAACAAGCCTGTTCATTTAGAGGTTTGTCTCTCCATCCTTTTGTTATTTTGTTTTGCCTGCACATTTATCTCCAGTTCCAGTTTATAGATTGGTATCAACTTTGTGTTTACCTCACCAATGGGGAAAAGAAAACCCTACCCATTTTCAGGTCTCACTGACCCAGAAATCAGCAAATCTTTTAAATATATGAAGTGGAAGAAATGAAGTATTACATACCATATAATAATGCTTCAGTGTTGATATACTTGAAGCAATTTCTCTGGAAATTAACTCAAATCCAAGTCACTGACAAAAATAAGTTAATTCATAGATTGTTAGGACCAAGGTTTAATAGATTGTCATTCATGTACAAAGTGAAATGTGTGAACAAGTTATCAGGTTGGTGATGACATTTGACCCTAATGAATTGTCATGTTAAGTGACTACTATCATGACTATGAGATGTACATATTTCAACAAATTCACACACATTCAAACAATTTATTCACTATAATATCATCTCAAATTTCATTGCACAAACATCACACAATCATACATTCACATACGGCTTGTCCACTCAAACTGAATGGTCACTGACCTATTTTTATAACATCATTGATTGTCATCAATGTCCAATTCAAGATAGCTTTACAATTATCAACTGGACAAGCATTTTATGACAGCAGTTTCTTCTACACTTTTACAAAGGGAGGTATATTTTATATTTATTCACAATCGGGGATCATATTTGAACAATTATTCACAATCGGAGAATTCAGTACTCCAAATTTCTGTGAGAAATACCATGTACATGTTGAGCAATGAACCCTGTGAGAAATAACATGTACATGTTGAGCAATGAACCCTGGGAAACCCTCTGTGATTGGTTGGATTCTGTTACAATGTTCTTCACAAGCCAATGAATAAGCTAAATATCCATTTGAAAATATGAACCGGCTAAATCACATTTTCTAAAACTGGAATATATCCTGTGCATGCTGCACTGTTGTTTCTATAACCATTCCATTGATAGAGCACTTGATAAACAATTCTGAGGTTCATAGTCAAACAAATAGTAGTTAGACATGCATTTACAACACACTTTTTGAGACTGTGAATCCTCAAGTCCCAGGCAAGACTGGAATAAAATAAAATGTGTTTTCTGTCAGGGTTGTCAACTTTTGGAATTCGGTAGCCCCGGAAACTGCTACTGCTCCCAGTGTGAAAACTTGAAAATGTGCTATATTAATACAACACAAGGCAGACTTACACCCCCCACCCCCTACCCCCAATTTATGGCACAAATGATAACATTGAGAAGATACTTCAAATGGAGGCCACTAATTCCTTTTTGTGCTGCAGTGTTTGACACAATGTTAGTCTACAGTTAACTGTTTCCTCCTAACTTGGCCGAAGGAATATTCTGTTTTTGATGAAGGTTTTATTTGATCTACTGGCATGAAAGGTTCAAACTGATAGTTACTCGCCAGGCTAATTGCCACTGTCTCTATCATGTCTCAATCATGTCTCGCCAGGCTAATTGGCACTGTCTCTATCATGTCTCGCCAGGCTAATTGGCACTGTCGCTATCAGGTCTCGCCAGGCTAATTGGCACTGTCTCTATCATGTCTCGCCAGGCTAATTGGCACTGTCTCTATCAGGTCTCGCCAGGCTAATTGGCACTGTCTCAATCATGTCTCGCCAGGCTAATTGGCACTGTCTCTATCATGTCTCAATCATGTCTCGCAAGGCTAATTGGCACTGTCTCTACCATGTCTCAATCATGTCTCACCAGTCTAATTGCAATGTCTCTATCATGTCTCAATCATGTCTCCCCAGGCTAATTGGCACTGTCTCTATCATGTCTCGCCAGGCTAATTGGCACTGTCTCAATCATGTCTCGCCAGGCTAATTGGCACTGTCTCAATCATGTCTCACCAGGCTAATTGGCACTGTCTCTATCATGTCTCAATCATGTCTCGCAAGGCTAATTGGCACTGTCTCAATCATGTCTCACCAGGCTAATTGGCAATGTCTCTATCATGTCTCTATCATGTCTCACCAGGCTAATTGGCACTGTCCCTATCATGTCTCAATCATGTCTCGCCAGGCTAATTGGCACTGTCTCTATCATGTCTCAATCATGTCTCGCAAGGCTAATTGGCACTGTCTCTATCATGTCTCAATCATGTCTCGCCAGGCTAATTGGCACTGTCTATATCAGGTCTCTATCATGTCTCACCAGGCTAATTGGCACTGTCTCTATCATGTCTCACCAGGCTAATTGGCACTGTCTCTATCATGTCTCTATCATGTCTCGCCAGGCTAATTGGCACTGTCTCTATCACGTCTCTATCATGTCTCACCAGGCTAATTGGCACTGTCTCTATCATGTCTCACCAGGCTAATTGGCAATGTCTCTATCATGTCTCTATCATGTCTCACCAGGCTAATTGGCACTGTCTCTATCATGTCTCTATCATGTCTCACCAGGCTAATTGGCACTGTCTCTATCATGTCTCTATCATGTCTCACCAGGCTAATTGGCACTGTCTCTATCATGTCTCACATATGGACAATGACATGAACCATGCTCAGAATACTGTTTGAGATTATATACCTCCTACTGTCGGATGTACCCTCTGCTTGCAATGGAGTTAAATACAGTGCCACACAGCTATTGTGCCCATAGCTATTGTGCACACGGTTCTTCTGTATACTGCAGATAAACACTTTTTCTGTCAATAAAATTGATAAAAAAAATCAATCAATGTAGCATTTTATGGCCCATGGCAGTCAGTGGGTATTAGACTGACAGTTTAGGAGGTTACCATGGTTACAGACTGACAGTTTAGGAGGTTACCATGGTTACAGACTGACAGTTTAGGAGGTTACCATGGTTACAGACTGACAGTTTAGGAGGTTACCATGGTTACAGACTGACAGTTTAGGAGGTTACCATGGTTACAGACTGACAGTTTAGGAGGTTACCATGGTTACAGACTGTTGAGAATGGGAGTGAGGTGAGCTGTGTTTATAGGTCAATCTGGTCACCAGGTCATTGAGGCAAATCAATCACAAGGTCGGCATCCTCATCATCACCAGTCCTTGAGCCACGGTCGCTGAAATACAGAAAGTTTTATATCATTATTGATAAATTCACATTTATGTATGAAAATAACAAAATCAGATGCGGCAAAAGATTACTCAAGCTGGTGTGTTATGAAATATATATTTGTATTATTATTACCATTATTATTTAATTTGTTTACTAGATACACAAAAACTGTCCTCACGGTATTACTGGTCTATTAGTTGCACTGATTGGCCAAACGCCAAACCACAACGCTGCTATGGTGATAGCACTCTCATTGCTCAGCGATTTAATTTAATTAAATTGTAGTTTGAGCAAACCAATTTGCTATAGGGGGCCATATCAACCAATTTGTTACTGAGTGTGGTGCCATGCTGTCTAGACTTTCTGAGCTGATGTAGTCTAGCTGGTGTATGACTGGGAATCTAGTTCTTTGAGAATCCTCATAATTCAAAGGAGCAGTAACAGCTGTTGCAAGAGACTGTAGTTACCTGTCTGACTGTAGTTACCTGTCTGGATTACAAGAGACTGTAGTTACCTGTCTGGATTAGAGTTTTCATTACTGAATATCTCCATGGGTAGTTTAGCTGGTGCCTTCTCTATTCCCATGAAGTGTTGTCGTGTGTCGAGGTGACGTTCTAATTCCTCTCTCGTCATCTGTCCTGGCAGAGATCCACCCCCCTGCAGGTGGCGATGTTTGTGCTGATGCTGCTTTGGTGTACCTATCAGTAATTAAGGGACAACAGGAATTTTACCACATAAAACCTGTGTACCCGATTTCTTCTAATTATTCAGATGGCAAAAATTAACTTCAGGCATCTGCAGAGAGAAATTCTGTTAACATTCTATAAATTTCACTCGCTGTCTTCTCAGTTCTTGGGATAAATAACATATCCATGCCATATTATTTAGTCCAGGTTGACATAAACATGTTTTTTTTCTGCTTCTAAGTCTAAAACTTTATTCAAAACATTAGAAGAGGGCAATGAGCTTTCAAAACTTGAAAAATTAATGTTACAAATGAAAGGATGATCAATTAATGTTACAAATGAAAGGATGATCAATTAATGTTACAAATGAAAGGATGAACAATTAACGCTACAAATGAAAGGATGATCAATTAATGTTAAAATGAAAGGATGATCAATTAATGTTACAAATGAAAGGATGATCAATTAATGTTACAAATGAAAGGATGATCAATTAATGTTACAAATGAAAGGATGATCAATCAATGAATCAACATAAAATCAGTGATACTCTTTAAAAAAAGAATACAAATTCTAACATTTTATGTTTAAAATGAAAACTGACAGTCAATCAATGATAGTTAGGAATAACAGAGCCATATTTAGAATTACTTACTAGTTTTTGCCCTCTTCCCACTGTTCTTGGTTCGTTTTCTTCCCGAGTCTGGTGTATGCATATGAGACGATTGCTAAAAAACAAAAACATAAACCATGCCATAAGCATGATAAGTAAGGCCAGCATAAAGTTATGAATTACAGATTTCATTTCATAGGAAATTGTGATCAAAGGCAAATACCTTGTAAACAACCAAAAAGTCCGCACTCTGCAGAGGGTGAAAGAATATTTAATTGTTCCCCTGAACCCAAGAAGATATCGCCAAGCTGAACCCTATTCTAAATGCTCCAGTAATCGCCAAGCTGAACCCTATTCTAAATGCTCCAGTAATCGCCAAGCTGAACCCTATTCTAAATGCTCCAGTAATCGCCAAGCACTGAACCCTATCCTAAATGCTCCAGTAATCACCAAGCTGAACCCTATTCTAAATGCTCCAGTAATCGCCAAGCTGAACCCTATTTTAAATGCTCCAGTAATCGCCAAGCTGAACCCTATTCTAAATGCTCCAGTAATCGCCAAGCTGAACCCTATTTTAAATGCTCTAGTAATCGTCAAGCTGAACCCTATTCTAAATGCTCTAGTAATCGCCAAGCTGAACCCTATTCTAAATGCTCCAGTAATCGCCAAGCTGAACCCTATTCTAAATGCTCCAGTAATCGCCAAGCTGAACCCTATTCTAAATGCTCCAGTAATCGCCAAGCTGAACCCTATTCTAAATGCTCCAGTAATCGCCAAGGTGAACCCTATTCTAAATGCTCCAGTAATCGCCAAGCTGAACCCTATTCTAAATGCACCAGTAATCGCCAAGCTGAACCCTATTCTAAATGCTCCAGTAATCGCCAAGCTGAACCCTATTCTAAATGCTCCAGTAATCGCCAAGCTGAACCCTATTCTAAATGCTCCAGTAATCGCCAAGCTGAACCCTATTCTAAATGCTCCAGTAATCGCCAAGCTGAACCCTATTCTAAATGCTCCAGTAATCGCCAAGCTGAACCCTATTCTAAATGCACCAGTAATCGCCAAGCTGAACCCTATTCTAAATGATCCAGTAATCGCCAAGCTGAACCCTATTCTAAATGATCCAGTAATCGCCAAGCTGAACCCTATTCTAAATGCTCCAGTAATCGCCAAGCTGAACCCTATTCTAAATGATCCAGTAATTGCCAAGCTGAACCCTATTCTAAATGCTCCAGTAATCGCCAAGCTGAACCCTATTCTAAATGCTCCAGTAATCGCCAAGCTGAACCCTATTCTAAATGCTCCAGTAATCGCCAACCCTATTCTAAATGATCCAGTAATTGCCAAGCTGAACCCTATTCTAAATGCTCCAGTAATCGCCAAGCTGAAACCTATTCTAAATGCTCCAGCTGAACCCTATTCTAAATGCTCCAGTAATCGCCAAGCTGAACCCTATTCTAAATGATCCAGTAATTGCCAAGCTGAACCCTATTCTAAATGCTCCAGTAATCGCCAAGCTGAACCCTATTCTAAATGCTCCAGTAATCGCCAAGCTGAACCCTATTCTAAATGCTCCAGTAATCGCCAACCCTATTCTAAATGATCCAGTAATTGCCAAGCTGAACCCTATTCTAAATGCTCCAGTAATCGCCAAGCTGAAACCTATTCTAAATGCTCCAGCTGAACCCTATTCTAAATGCTCCAGTAATCGCCAAGCTGAACCCTATTCTAAATGATCCAGTAATTGCCAAGCTGAACCCTATTCTAAATGCTCCAGTAATCGCCAAGCTGAACCCTATTCTAAATGCTCCAGTAATCGCCAAGCTGAACCCTATTCTAAATGCTCCAGTAATCGCCAAGCTGAACCCTATTCTAAATGCTCCAGTAATCGCCAAGCTGAACCCTATTCTAAATGCTCCAGTAATCGCCAAGTTGAACCCTATTCTAAATGCACCAGTAATCGCCAAGCTGAACCCTATTCTAAATGATCCAGTAATCGCCAAGCTGAACCCTATTCTAAATGCTCCAGTTTCATCAACAGGACCAATATCCCTAAGCCCATTAACGTATAACATATAATGTATGTGTTTAACAATGACTTGCTTTGTGTTCACTCTATGTCAATGGTGCTCACACCTTTTGTTGTATATATTCCGGAAGTGATATTTGAGGTATTAAAAAATGAGGGGTGATCGATTTATCCCAACTGAGTGAAAGCGGTGATTCACAAAAGTCGGAAAAATGAACCTTGGATCATCAAGTGCCCAGTCATGTCAAGTGCTTGCTTGTATTCTCCCTTACAAACGAGATTGACTGAAAATCGGGGGTGATTGAATTATTACAACTTTCGATCGCATTTTCCTCCAAAAATCGTGGGTGATCTATTTCCGACAGGGTAATCATGGGTGATCTATTTCCGACAGGGTAATCGTGGGTGATCTATTTCCGACAGGGTAATCGTGGGTGATCTATTTCCGACAGGGTAATCGTGGGTGATCTATTTCCGACAGGGTAATCGTGGGTGATCTATTTCCGACAGGGTAATCGTGGGTGATCTATTTCCGACAGGGTAATCGTGGGTGATCTATTTCCGACAGGGTAATCATGGGTGATCTATTTCCGACAGGGTAATCGTGGGTGATCTATTCTCCGGGTAATCATGGGTGATCTATTTCCGACAGGGTAATCGTGGGTGATCTATTTCCGACAGGGTAATCGTGGCTGATCTATTTCCGACAGGGTAATCGTGGGTGATCTATTTCCGACAGGGTAATCGTGGGTGATCTATTTCCGACAGGGTAATCGTGGGTGATCTATTTCCGACAGGGTAATCGTGGGTGATCTATTTCCGACAGGGTAATCGTGGGTGATCTATTTCCGACAGGGTAATCGTGGGTGATCTATTTCCGACAGGGTAATCATGGGTGATCTATTTCCGACAGGGTAATCCATTCATTAGAGGATACCGTATATATACACACCATGATCCGGTTATATAATATTAATGCATTTTTCTGAGAAGCAACAGGAACTTGACAATGTGATGTCTAGCACTGTAATATCACTTGTCTTTACCGCACTAATTAAGCGTCCTGTCTCTGTCTTGTGTGCTGTCCTCATTTTTTTTTTTTTTTTTTTTAGGTTGGATGGAGGGAGTCTGGTTTCATGTTGCTTAAACGCTAGTTGTGACGTCACTCAATTTTTAAAAGTGCACATTATTTCCCTTACAGAAATTTAAGGTTGCGGGAAGCTCCCGCTAAGCTCCCGGGCTCATATGTTAACTTGTGCGAGATATCCGCTACCTTGCGCGAGCTATCCGCTAGCTTGCGCGAACTAGTGCGAGCTAACCAGCAGATTGTGAGAGCCAGCGGGAGCTACCCGTTAACTCGCGTGAGATACCCGCTACCTCGCGTTAACTATCATAGATTGTTTCTAGTACTCACCGCAAGTTTGCGGTACCTAGCATCATCGCAGCGTTTCAAACCTGCTAGCTCGCGAGAGGTAGCGCAAGTTTGCGGGAGCTATCGCAAGTTTGAGAAATTTGATAGTCTCTGTACTCTTGAGATTCCACACCATTACTATTCCTGTCCAGCTAGGCCTTCCTTAAACCAACATCTGAAAAATCTGGGTCAGTCTCCTGACCAGTGTGTAGGAATACATAAAATTTCAAAGTTCCCTTCCACACAAGGCCAAATAATCTGTTCTCTGCAGTGCTACAGATATTTACTTATGTTTTCACATTCTTGTGAATGATAAACTTTCTTTAGATATGGTATTAGTGCCCTTTTATCCTTGGTATTTCCTGCCCTGGAAATGGACTACTTTTGAATGGGGAGGGATGGTGTGTGATGCAGTCAGCATTTGAAAAATTGGAGGGAGAAGCTGACATATACATCTCAGTTCAATGGATGTATCAATATCCATTTCATGATGTTTCATTAGTTTCTGGTAAGTACATCCTCTTTTAAATGATCAAGCAATCATAGCTGAGTTTTGCCTGAAGTGAACATAGTGAGAGTAGGAGAGGGTTTAATTATGAATTTTCTAAATTAGACCTGTCATGGTCTAGAGTATAAGGCATATAATGCATTTAGTAATCCACTAAAACTCACCTCATGTTATTTCTTAAAGATGAATAGGAATTCAATTTGGATTCATTTGATACCAGTATGCTATTTCTTAAGCAAAATAAATAGATGGTCATTACTCAGTTAACCCATGGTTAACCTCAATTAGCTATAACACTTTTAATTTTATTGGATAGTTAATCTACCTTTTTGCAAAATTCAGATCTTTTCCCCTAATTTGTTCTGCATGTTTTTAAATAGCTGGTGTATATATAGTACATGTATGCTCACCCTGTCTTTGTTCTGATCTTGACCTACATCATGAATTTGTGAAATTGTAGGCTGAACCAGGGTCACTGATTTTGTGGATCAAGTTTGATAGGTCGCTGGCTTGCGCAACCTACCACTAGCTTGCGCCACCTACCGCTAGCTCACGCAACCTACCAACAGTAATACAACTCGGGATCTTCGTTAACTAGCGCTGGCTACCATGGACAGCCGCAAACTAGCAATGTTTCAAATGGGAGCTTATCGGTAGCTCCCAGCAAGGTAGCAGCTTGCGGGGAGCTAGCGCAAGGTTGCGGTGAGCTATCGCAAGCTTGCGGGGAGGTATCGCGAGCTCACGGGGAGCTAGCACAAGCTTGCACGGAGCAGGAATGGGGAGCTGGCGCGAGCTCGCAGGGAGCTACAATGGGGAGCTGGTGCAAGCTTGCGCTAGGTTGCGGGGAGCTATCACTACCTTGCGGGAGCCAACCTGTCGGCCTTATCGGGAGCTAGCGCGAGCTCCCAATGTTTCAAATGGGATCTTATCGGTAGCTAACATTGTAAGCTACCGCAAGCTAACTCCGCAATCTCTCCGCAATCTTAATTTTCTGTAAGGGTTTTCACGAATGTACAGCAAGTGTACATTCTTTTTCACGAATGTACAGCAAGTGTACCTTCTTTTTCACGAATGTACAGCAAGTGTACATTCTTTTTCTGGAAAGAAACACGTCCGTCAGTTAAAGCATGTGAGAAGACACGAAGGACTAGTAAATGGCCGGGCAATAGACTAC
>JAVTVY010006013.1:0-37408 GCA_036873755.1 Hanleya hanleyi
TACGGTGACCAGTCTCAAGTTATATACCTAATATTACACTAACACAACTAAAATATAACGGATGACTGCGTCAGTGCTTGACTAAATCATTTGCCAGTCCTAAAAGTACATTCAGCTAGACCCAAATATAAATATGTATATAGCTTTCCACCTTAATTTGACTTCGATTTTATAACCTAATTAACCAAATTTCAGACATGTTTAATTAATTTTCACGTGAGGTTGAATGTGTCTATAATCGTGAGCTAGACTTATTTAAGCGTCGAAGATCTTCGTTTGAGAGCAAAAATGTGGCATATGGTCCAAGACATTTCATGGTATTTTTATGAAAGGAAGATAACTCTTACAATACTTGAGAGATACGTACACTATATTATCATATACTGATATTCCTTTTGATCCAATTGTCTGTTGTTGATCGGTGGATGTCCATAGTTTGTAAACAACAGCGATTTCAATGTCTAAAAACAACTCGTTTGTGCTGAAAATATACAGTTTATCTTTAAAATAACACACTATAACAATAATATTAATCGTAATTACATCATTGCAAAATTCGTTCCAACAGGGAGTATATTATATCGTTTGTATGGTTAGCAGAACATGAAAATAAAACATTTTTCGGTAAGCCCCTTATCGCCGTTATACACAATAACTGTACTGAGGGTATCAATAAAATCGGAGAAACTAGGATGACTCACGAATGGAAATCCCCACCTTTCGTAGGAATTATTAATAGCGACGAAGACCTAAAGCTTGTCCATTAGTTCTCTGCTTTAGAGCTTGTCAAAAGTCAGTAGTTAACTCGGCATCAATTTTCTCTTTTGCCGCGTGTATAACAAACTGAACTATACAAAATGACTACCATTTCTCCGTGATATCGATAATATATCACGCATGAAATGACTGTAATTCTCTCCATATAAAACTCCAGTACAGTTGTATCATGGAGAAATGGTAGTCGTTTTGTACTGTTCAGTTTGTTAGCAAAATAGAAAAAATTATGCAAAGTTGACAGCTCCAAAGTAGATGAATAATTAAAATGGACAGACCATGGCACGTGCACCTAACATTGCCCTGTATTGTTCTTCATGTCAAGTACATGTAATATGTAGGTTGATGTGAAGGTTGATGTTGATGTAAAAGATCTATAACTTATTTCATATGGATTATTATTGTATTATTATTGTGAGTCGCTGACGTAATCGGTAATATACATGTGCATCACAGGGGCTCGTTACCGTTGTAAAGTAGTCAATCAGATTCATTTGGGTTGGGTGGGGTCGAAAGAGATAGGGAATAGACTCTCGATCGTACTGTTAAAAGTATACAACATCCAGATCCCCTGAAAACTCTGCTGTTCCATTTTTATTCAAAATTGAAGTGTTCTGATTTACTGTGTAAAATATTACGAAACTCCCGAAGGCAGAGCAGGGAGGAGTCAGGATTATGCCAACCTTTTGATTATACATTCTTCAAAAGATTAATGGTATGTTTTTATTCCGTAAGAAAAGAGCGTTTTATTACCCCAGATTTGTGTTTTCATTTTTTCAAGAAAGACCGATCATAAAAATGTATTTTGTTTACTCTGAATATGGAATCCCTTTACTCCAACACGTATACGGATGAAGGTCTAACTATCATCGTTGAAGGATGACCGGCATATTCTTTAGATACTTGATATTTCTCTCCGTATGAATTATTTTGGTCTTGGGCCTAAACAATTCTTGCAAATTTAGGGAACTGCTATGGGTAAGCGGTTTGCCCCCAGCATATGCCTACATAAACTGACTTGGGAAGAATGCTCCACTAGAGTATCCAATTCAGCCCTTGCTTTGGAAAAGGTATACAGATGATATTTTGAGGATATGGTCAGGTACTATCCAAAAACTGGTATTAACAACGGTAAACGAGTCCCTGTGGCCTGCATGTACTATGTCGATCGATGCATAATAATTATCAATCCAGTAAAGTACGAATTTCAATAACGTTACTAAAATGAGCGGGGTAATATATGGCATGCATGTGCGCTGCGATTTTGTTATTTATTCGTTTATTTTTGATACGAATAATTCTTTGTTCGATATCTGAAAATTCTTATTTCATAAACGAAATCTTTATTGATATCAAAAAGATATCCAAAATAAAGTTTCAATTTTTTTCTTTTTTATATGTCACAAAAAAAGAATTTTTGATATCAAAAATAAAGGAATAAATACTAAACGAATTGCCATAGAAATATCACAGTAAAACATTATTTTCTTGCAAATTTCTTGAAATTTCTTAGATTTTCTTGAATTTCTTAAATAGGCAAAATACATTATTCCCTCTGTGATACAATGTTTAGAAAGTTCCAAAAACTAATTATTATGACGTTTTGGGGGATAGTTCCTGGCAGTTATTGGGCATTTCCAAAGTTTATAAATCTGTTTCAATTTTTGTCTTGTCAGTAAGATATGATTTTATTCTCAAACAAGAAAAAAATAAGAAAAACCTTCCAATTTCTTAAAATGGGAGACTGACAAGAATTATTATCTTAAATTTTCTCAAAATTTTAAGAAATTGTCAGAAAATAATTCTTGTCAGTCTCCCATTTTAAGAAATTGGAAGGTTTTTCTTATTTTTTCTTGTTTGAGAAAAAAATCACATCTTACTGACAAGACAAAAATTGAAACAGATTTATAAACTTTGGAAATGCCCAATAACTGCCAGAAACTATCCCCCAAAACGTCATAATAATTATTGTTCAGAACTTTCTAAACATTGTATCACAGAGGGAATAATGTATTTTTCCTATTTAAGAAATTCAAGAAAATCTAAGAAATTTCAAAAAAAATGTAAGAAAATTATTTTTTACTGTGATGTATCTTGAATGTTTCGTTACTGAAAATAATAGCATTGCTCTATCCCCGTTTATGTGTTGTTGTTAGTGTTTAACCACTTACTGAATGTTGTTTTCACCAGTTTTTTAATTTAGCTATGTCTATACAATAAGCTGACTACGTAATATTTTCACGATTTGAGATCTATCTTAGTATTTTTTGTAACAACTAGACCCCAGAAAAAAATATGTGTGTAGTTTCCGCTTTTAATTACTTCGAATTTATAACATATTTATCCATCTGGACATAAGGGATTCCATTTTCGGGTTTCCCCTCTGTTTTGTGACTATAGGCAAACTAATTGACTATAATTACCGATGATGTAACAGATATAATAAAAGCTGTAAAAAGAAGGAAAAATTCCATGTCACCATAAAGTGAACAGTCGAGTGGACCAGGGGCCAGCGTTTGTGCACATATGCCTACTATGAAATTGTGAAAAGTCTTTTAGTACAAAAAAGAAGCAATTGTATTTACTGAAGAAAAAGTTAAGATAAAATATTGTGTTTATTATCTGTGTTAAAACAACAACACATCAACGCACTAGTCGCTATTATTACAAGAATTTAATAAACCGGAAACAAAGATTTATCAAAAAACTTCAAGGTGAGGAAAGAAACTAGATTCTTTGACATACATGTATGTATAGGTGTCATGATTTAGAGCGCCTGCATTGACTTCTGGCTAGGTTCGGGGTTCGCCTCCTATAATTCATCATTCAGAACTAATATCCATTGATTTGTCCAGATCCCGGATATAGAGTTGATACCGGTAACAACATTTTGTTGTCTCAACATACACGTAAATTATCAGCACTGATTGAGGCCGGGGAATGCAATTTACGGATGAAGCCAAACTAACATCAACAAGGAAGAAGGCTCGCTCAGCTTGGAAGAATCTCGCTGTTGATGATGGACGCCAAAGATAGTGGTGAATTCAAAATGGCGGTCATATGTGGTCGGCGTAAACTTGCCTTTTATTTAGAATATTTGGTATTGAATTCAGCCTTTGATACATTGAAATTTCACCCTGTCCATTTCATCTGGTCAACCCGCGACGGTTAAACTGTCGATGAATTCCGAGTACCATTTCCCTATAGGCGTAATTAAGTCAACTCGAAGTTACCATTAAACGTTTTCTGTGTCCGAGTAGCACGACGAAGAATCCGTTTCGTCTTCTATCAATAATTGTACTCCTTCCAATTTACTGTAAGTCCTGCATTTCGATGCCTGTGTGTATTCCAACAACAGGTTTGATTCAAATCATTCAGTTGACGCTGCGAAACGTTGTTGCTTATCGTCCGAATATAAACCCACTCGTGCTCTTGCAGTTTCCGGGATCCAGGAGAAACAAAGAACGGGCTGCATGGGAAGACTCGTCTATTTGAGCAAATATACTCTTTGAACATAATTTGTCATCGTTGTGGGCTACTCGATAAGGCGTATCATCGGCATCTTGTGCTTGCTTTACCCAGTACGCCTTAGAGTATGCGGGTCTATCCCGCCGGACTTTGACAATGCACTTATCATACAAAAGAGGTCCTCGACCCTTATAGAACCGCCCTTGGTATATAATGTGTTGAGGATTTTTGGAAATTTTCTTATGAAATTCCACTTTGTACCATTCCGAGACGGAGAGATGAATTGGAAAAGTAACGTTCTCCATTTTGAAATACCAAATTAATTGATTGAAACGAGAAGTCTCTGGAATTTGTGGAAATAAATGTTTCACATCCGCATGAACATGAAAAATTATGCCTGTTCACTTATTTCATTACAGAATTTAATATGGTAATCCTTTGTCAGTTGGGATCAGTAACCATCGCTAGAACAGCCATATGTTGGAGTGCCTGAAGAGATTCATCGGATACATTCACTGTCGCTGTTCCTTTCAAATGTATACATAGTTGATCTCCAACCACTTTTGTTGACCAAAAGCTACAGATATATAGCATAATAAAATGTCTGACATAAATATATATGATCCAACGTGCAACAAATAAGCAGGGATTTCCATGTCAAGTCTGTACTTATGATAAGACACATAACTCGCGACGTTGAATTCCCCAGGGAAAGTTTGCAAATCAATATTTTTCGGAATTCATGCGGCGAAAGTACAAGTTTGATCTACATAATAAGAACAATATACTATAGCAAATCAATACGCCTAGACTGATATACTTGAAAGTCATGTGTTGTTTACACTTCATTCAATACAGGCCTCACGATATAGAAATGTTGCCTTCGTTTGTTAATGATGTATAAATTGTGACTTACGACTTGGGGATGATAACGACGACATATGTGCTGAGTGGTTCCATGAACATCTAACATATAATCTATGTAATCTGTTTGTAAATATGATAAACACTATGTGTCTATCCAAACAATAAAAATCTGAACCTTTTGGTTATCTTACTTTATGTTGGAACCTTGCCAAATCAGATATAAGTAATAGTTATCGCCTGAGACAGAGGGGTTCATGCAGAATGAACACTCACATCAGTCCGATTTGAATACCGAGGTCGCGAAGCGACCGAGGTATTTAAATCGGACTGGTGTGAGTGTTCATTCTGCATGTACCCCGATGTCGAAGGCGATAAATAACTTACACAATGGCCGTATTGTGTAACACATCATGGTTGTTTCAGGACAAACAACACATTTGCATACGAAACATAACTTCCACAACTCGTTTGACTGGTCCGTAACTCTCACGTTATCGTTACAAAGATTTGTAACAAAAACATATAGTAATTGATATATATACGTGTCACAATCTACATTACGTGAAATGCATATGAAGCAAAATATGCAGACATACAAATTACATATCCCTATGTCCATACGCATGATCTCATACTAGGCTTATAATTAAGGAAATGTCTGACAGAAATTCACGTTTACCGGTACACATTTGACTTGTACCCACACATATACGTACGGCAGAAAATTGATGCGTTACGACATACAGACGCGTCATATTTTGACTGCTTAGTCTGCAATCAACGCTCAGCAGGCGACAACCAAAGATTAGACCTATATTTGAGGCAGTCGCTGTTTTAATGTATGTATCAGAAGGCATATAGTGTAACGCTCACAAAAAGAAATTGTGACTGGATTCAGTGAAACTACCGCAAGAATGCACGATCGCGACGACGCTGGTGTCACTCGACAAGAAGGTATGTGACTGGCAGCAAAATAAACCAAAGTGTGAAATTTACATGGCGTATTTCCATGCAGATCCTACAACGATACATGTAGCTCGTCACTCCAATAATGGAAAGTAATTCTGTATTTGACTGACATTTATCAAAGCTGACTTGTGATTTAGTGGTGCTCAATTGAGCCATCTTCGCATATCCAAGTCGAACACTACACGTGACTGAACGCTAGTGTAGCATTTAACTTGAAATGTGAAGATGAATTGAGCTTGTGTTTCTCGAAATTTCACTTGAAAGTTCGATATCAAAAGGCTTTTGTATCATTTTCATATGAGTTATCTCCCGTCGCACACTTCAAAGGACATTGTTCGTTCTTTCAATGATTAATCTTAAAATGTTTGATAAATCACTTGAACACCGGGTACGGGTTAATAAATTACTTTAACACTCACCCACTTATTTCTACATGAACACCTGCTAATTCCTTAAGGCGACCAGGCGATTCACGCAGACGAATGCCCGTGCCAGACAGAGAAGTCCGTGTGTCTCTTGAAACTAGGGAGGTGTTCATGTCAAATATCACCCCGGATTTGATCGGAATGAACACCCGGTTTTTGCTACTTGAACACCGGGGCACAAGTGAAACCCATTGTGCGCCGGGTCATTACGGCAAAAGAAAAACCCCGGTTACACAATAGAGTCAGTGTGTAAGCATGGATACGGAATTCTTGTTTTTTCGGAGATCCCCTTCACTCACGGTAAATCTCAATGCCAGAGTGTGTGTAACAGGTTGATGCAACAGAACCACACAATATATACTTGGGCGAAAATTTAGCGGGACTGCAACCTAGCAAATCGTTTTAGAATCATTACATTTGCGTACAGTTCGCCATCCATATGATGACTTGCGAATCGTGCGTCTCCATTATCGCGGAGCGATATCCGGTACTTTACCGTATTCTGTTCGGACTTCATCCGGCGGAGAACAGACTCGAGAAATCTGATAAATTACAGGTTTCATACCACTTCGGAAACAGATATTGCCTGGGCTTACAAAATATATAGGTATGAAAAACTTTCGTATCATCCAAGGGGTATGGCAGATCTATAATTTTGAACAAGTAGGACATCACATGACTCGAAAATGGCGGGTTACGTTGGAGTTACGTCGGTAAACTTTCAATCTTAATAAATTAAAATCCTATATGCTTCTCTATCGTATGGTCGCTACAGAATCTTATACTCGCCGATCTCCATCCATGTTCTGTGATGTCATGTCATGAATATGCAGTGCTGAAAACGAACCAATCACATCCGTTTTTAGGTAGCGGCATTCCACTCCCGAACTCGACGCTCTGTCGACACCGAGAAAATGTGACATCGGCTCCCGCACTGTTTCATAACCAGACGTCTGAATTAAATGACATCAATTTAAACGAGAATTATACTATCTATAAATGACGGCATTATGACAGAGGATGTCCTAAAGAAGCAACGACGAAATATCCGAGCTAATTATGCATGCAAGCGCACAACTTTCGGCTGGAAATGAGAAACCCGGGGTCTGAGCGAGCGACCGAGCGATCAACTCCTCTCAACTTCACAACGTATCGAAGAAATTTCTGACAGAAAAATCGACTCGTTATGAGGGACATTTTAAAGTCTAACATACCTTTGTACCTACTGTTACCTTTTTCAGTCGGATCAGGGGATAATTTCGCCAAATAGTAGTGTTCTAATCCTAACACGTGATTTAGATTGTATATGATGTCAATGTAATGACTTCTTCAGGATGTGACGATGCAGATGGCAGCAGAAATCAATACATGTAGATATTTCAATCAAATGTTAGGACGTCAAGCTTTCCAGCTTCATACCTGACCATACTGTGCTGATTTTAAACTGATCTTTATTACGTTAGCGTGCACTCCAGGGATTCCTCGGCAAGGAATATACTACGAGTTCGCCTTTCGGCCACCAATTAAAATCGTGAAATCTTCAACCCAAATGACTTATATGTATATATTTTCTGAAAGAGCATGATTAAGCTATTATTTTAACCCTACCTGACCTGGAGGGGGGGAGCCATGGAGAGCTGAAACTCCGTGACTTTATAGTCACAAGCCTATGTTTATGTATACTATGATTGTCTTTTTGAATTTGGTGCTAATACTGTTATATGGAATAGGTCTTTGGATTATGGACGCGGATATTCTTTAATGGACGACGGCTGAATTATGAATGACGGACCAGACGCTTGTAATTTATAGTTTATCATATTAGGGTCATTTTGAGCCTATTTGCATAACTCCCCGAGCAGAGGATCATGGGTAAATTCAAGATGGCGGCCACGTGGGGTACCAGAAAAGTGATGTTTTTGTCATATTTCTTCCAATTTCTGCTTTTCCGCGATGAAAAGTGCCAAAAACTATTTTATTTCACATCACATTAATATTTACTAATTTATCATGCAGTTTTTGCGGAGAAATTGCATAAATAAAAAATTGCGAAAATCTGACCGAAAAATCCACCAAAAAGCTCGACCCAAGGGTATAGTGTGATAAGTTTCAGCCCCTTAGCTCAAGGGGTAAGAACACTAATTAGGGGGGGCCATTTCGATGAATTCCGAGTTCCGAAAAAGTGAATAAAATCTATTATATTTGACATCGGATTATTATTTCTTAATTTATCATAGACTTTGTGAAGAAAATCCATCAATAAAAAAAAATCGACCAAAAAGTTCCTTTTTGAATGTGACGTCATCAAAGCGACCATGTCCCCCCCCCCTAGCCCTTGACAGATTCCAAAAATCCCAGGCTAGCTATAATTCCTTCAGACCAGTAATTTCTTGGAGATCTATGCCGCCGGTTTTGCGAAATCCTCCATTGATTTACATATGGCGAAGCGATAAGTTAGACGAGCAGGATCAGGATCAGGATCAATGACATCATCATGATCAGGATCAGGATCAATGGCATCATCATGATCAGGATCAGGATCAATGGCATCATCATGATTAGGATCAGGATCAATGACGTCATCATGATCAGGATCAGGATCGATGACATCATCATGATCAGGATCAGGACCAATGACATTATCATGATCAGGATCAATGACATCATCATGATCAGGATCAGGATCGATGACATCATCATGATCAGGATCAGGACCAATGACATTATCATGATCAGGATCAATGACATCATCATGATCAGGATCAGGATCGATGACATCATCATGATCAGGATCAGGATCAATGACATTATCATGATCAGGATCAGGATCAATGACGTCATCATGATCAGGATCAGGATCAATGGCATCATCATGATTAGGATCAGGATCAATGACATCATCATGATCAGGATTAGGATCAATGGCATCATCATGATCAGGATCAGGATCAATGGCATCATCATGATTAGGATCAGGATCAATGACGTCATCATGATCAGACTGCATCCAATGGTATCATCATGATCGTGACTTCAGGATCACCATATCATCAAGTATCGTGACCAGATCTGGCCTTTAGTCATCACTGGGCGATCAGGATCAGGATCAATGACATCATCATGATCAGGATCAGGATCAATGGCATCATCATGATCAGGATCAGGATCAATGACGTCATTTAAAACAGGGGTGGAATGAGGAGTCAATGGTGGGAGAAAGTTTAATCGATCATATTACTCAGAAATACTTAGAGGGTTGATCTAACATGCTCAAATTATAATGTACATACTTTTGGTACTGTACTATACTCTGAGGATCCTAAATCAAATGACCAAAGACATTCAGCAGGCTGTGTCATACGAATGCAAAATACCATCAGTCATAACTGAAATATGTCAAGATATAGCGTATTTTTGATTATATCGTCTAATGAAAACAGTCGGAACACCCCAAGGCCAGCTATTCTTGAACGTTGGGCACACCGGTTCTCGTCAGATCACCGAAGTTAAGCAGCGTTGAACTCGGTCAATACTTGGATGGGTGACCGGGTGCTGTACTGGCTGGGCTGATCAGTGTCCAGAATAATAGGAACTGTGGACACTCTCGTGTTCTGGCACATGTAGGCACCGTCGCGATATGACTGAAACAATGTTGAAAACGACGTTAAATCCTACTCACTCACTCACTATTCTTGAAAATTTTGTATTGGATACAGCACTGGACATAAAACATTCCCAGAATTTTAGTGACTTGGGAAAGTGGATTTTCACAGTTCCGTATGCTAACCAGGACACCGCAACACCATAGCATTCACTTACTCCCCATTTTTAATCGTAAATGACAGACGTTCTTTGTCACAGTTACCGGATGTATATACTGAACGCTGACACGGATATACTCATTGTTTAAAGATCCAAATGCGTGTATCTCAGAGATAACGCCGGTGAATCGATGCAAGGCGAAGAAAATCTGACTGACTTCGTCTTGATGAAGCAAGATCTTGAAAAGTGGGGCTCCCGGAATTGACCTAGGATGTCGTTGTGCACAAACCAGGTCATGATAAGGATAGGCCTCAGCTCCTCAGACAGCTTGTCGTAAAAGGCGAATAACTGGGGCACCCGGGTGTGAAAAGGAGTATGACCCAACCCGGGGAGTTCCCGAGTGTAAGAAGGAATAGGACCATATCCGTGGAGTTCCCGGGTGTGAGAAGGAATATGACTCAAACGCCGTGATATGAATGAAATATAGTTGAAAGCGACGTTATATCATACTCACTCTCTCAATCTTCTCTCGCCTGAAAGATGGGAAAAAGTCTTGACAGAACCACGGTTCTTACCACAGGCTGCTTGGAGTCGACAGCATATGCCGCCATATTGTATATATAAGAGAGACATAAATATGAAACATGGCGGCATATACTCTGGACTCCAAGCAGCTTATGGTCCTTACTTGATAACTGCCATAATTGCGGCCTATTTTCATGAACGTCGAACATTCCCGTTACTGCAGGTTAACCGTTGTGCATTACCCGCAACCGAATCCTGGGTAAGTGCAGGATTTGTCCGATACTGGCGTTGTCTGCAATTCTATAATTCTTATCGTATATCGGTATCCTAACCCTACTATACTACTTATAATCTGGCAAGGCTGATATCTTACTCGTCACACTACGGAGGTACTATCTCGAAAAACAGAAATTGCTACCATCCATCAAAAGCGAACATTCCAACCGTTCTATAGATATACAGTCGAATCTATATTTTTTTCTGTTCTCTGTACGCCTCACCAAAGTTCTGTTCAGAAAAGTTGATTTGCTTTGTAGAATATCTCCATGCAATTTCATTCATCAGTTGCTGACTGGAAACTGATACAACTTAGCGACAGCATATGCCGCCATATTGTATATATAAGAGAGACATAAATATGAAACATGGCGGCATATACTCTGGACTCCAAGCAGCTTATGGTCCTTACTTGATAACTACCATAATTGCGGCCTATTTTCATGCACGTCAAACATTCCCGTTATTGCAGGAGTAGTAGGGAAAGAGGGTTTCGAGCCTCATTTTGCCGGGGGAGATAACTCTTGCATCCACCAGGGGGCGCTGATTCCAGGTTAAAGGTATAGGGGACGCCACATCGCCTTTTACCTCTGTGGCGCCTGTGGCGCCAGGGGGCGCCACCAGCTCAAGGTCACGTGGAGGTCAAAAGTAGTTCCGGCAACCTTTGTATTCCTTCGCGGTCTGGTGGTAATGCCGTCACTTCCGCGGACAGAACGTAGTCCCATGTCAACCAAGTGACTTCCAATGTTAATGTATACGGGGAATGCCTAAAAAGAGTATGGGAATAGACGTTTTGTGCCCGGGGTGGGTCCCTAGTGGACCGAATGGGTCGAGTGAGGTGTCAAAGTGAAGCGCTCCTCGAGGGCCATTCAGTCATGGGTAGGTGCATGTAAAATTAGGATTTTTTCCCGAAAATGAAAAAAGCCCGAAAATAGGGAAACCCCTCTCAACTCTAGCCAAAAGGGCTAATATCGGTCTCCGGGCTTATCGGGGCCTGTCTATCAAGTCAATGGGGTGGGTGCATGTAAAATTAGGATTTGTCCCCGAAAATATAAAAAGCGGAACACGGACTTTACCCCTAAACTAGGGGAAAACCCCTATCAACTCTAGCCAAAAGGGCTAATATCGGTCCCCGGGCTTATCGGGGCCTGCCTATCAAGTCAATGGGGTGGATGCATGTAAAATTAGGATTTGTCCCCGAAAATATAAAAAGCGGAACACGGACTTTATCCCTAAAATAGGGGAAAACCCCTATCAACTCTAACCAAAACAGCTAATATCGATCCCCGGGGTTATCGGGGCCTGCCTATCAAGTCAATGGGGTGGGTGCATGTAAAATTAGGATTCCTGTCCTGTATTGTACCATATTTGTCCTCTATTATACCATATATGTCCTGTATTATACCAAATCTGCCCTGTATTATACTGTATCTGTCCTGTATTATACCAAATCTGTGCTGTATTATACCAAATCTGTGCTGTATTATACAATATCTGTCCTGTGTTATACCATATCTGTGCTGTATTATACAATATCTGTCCTGTATTATACAATATATGTCCAGTCTTCTGCAATATATGTTCTGTATTATACCAAACCTGTCCTGTATTATACAGTATCTGTCCTGTAATGTACCATATATGTCCTGTATTATACCATATCTGTTCTGTATTATACAATATTTGTCCTCTATTATACCATATCTGTGCTGCATTATACCATATCTGTCCTGTATTGTACCATATATGTCCTGTATTATACCAAATCTGTGCTGTATTATACAATATTTGCCCTCTATTACACCATATTTGTGCTCCATTATACCATATCTGTCCTGAATTATACCATATCTGTGCTGTATTATGCAATATCTGTCCTGTGTTATACAATATCTGTCCTGTATTATACCAAATCTGTTCTGTTTTGTGCCATATTCGTCCTGTATTATACAATATATGTTCTGTATTATACCAAATCTGTGCTGTATTATACAATATATGTTCTGTATTGTACCAAATCTGTCCTGTATTATACAGTATATGTCCTGTATTATACCAAATCTGTGCTGTATTATATCATATCTGTCCTGTATTGTACCATATATGTCCTGTATTATACAATATATGTTCTGTATTATACAATCGGATAGCCGTTGTCGTGAATAACAACAAGTTCAGCAATGTTCATACAGTTTATTATCCCCAATGTTACATCATACCCAGGCTGGGGGAGCCGCCCTGGGCATGTTTAGTATGTTCACAGCAAAACAAATTGAAATATCAAATACCATGTTTTAT
Source organism: Hanleya hanleyi (assembly GCA_036873755.1). Lineage (NCBI taxonomy): Eukaryota > Metazoa > Mollusca > Polyplacophora > Lepidopleurida > Hanleyidae > Hanleya > Hanleya hanleyi. The sequence goes on from JAVTVY010006013.1 coordinate 13,365, forward strand.
TATTTAACGCACCGTCACATTAGGTACAAGTGTTTACTGAGCTCAAGTCAACGATCAGCATGTAGACATATAGAGTATGTACGGCATGTTATGGTATTCATCAGTGCACGGGTGACGCATTCAGCCGAGGGGGCCGGTCAGCTTGGTAACGAAAAACGTAACATTGGTCACCCTCTCCACTGTCCACTTGGTGTTGGGGCGTTGTCGTTGGGCCCATTCCAAGGGATCCACGGTGTCCAGTTTCTCCAGCATCGTCTCTAGCGACACTCGGTTAATGATCGTAAACGGTTGATCAAATACCTGGATGTTACTGCTCCGGTAAAAGTATCGGACTTGGACTGTCTCCTTATGCTGCAGCACATAACCAAACGCCAGATTCAATCTGAAGGCCGTAGTTTGATCTTTGAAGATGGCTTCCACGTAGCTACGTATACGGGCGAGGTCGGTCAGTCGGAAATTGTAGATATCTTGAATAGGGCGATGACGGTTGAAACAGTGCCGTATCATGGACCAATGGCGCCGATAGATGTCACTCACTGGATGGGCGTCCTGTAAGAGATCGCTAGGAACATTTATGGGCTCGTCCAGAAAATGTTCGATGTTGTCAGGCGTATGACTCGAAACCGTAACGGTGGGGTCCGGCTGGATATCCAGGCTCTTCTGAACTGTGGGTATAGGCGGGCTCTCTGTCATCGCATCACCAGTGGCGTTCGTCTCCCCGGGCTCATCTTCACTGGGTCTGACCTTCCGCGGCTCCTCTTCAGGGAAAAGTTGTCGCTCAAACCGTAGAGACGGGCATGAATCAAACGTTGGTGTCGCAGCAACTGACTGCGTCGTTTGAAGAGTTGACCACAATCCTTACATTGTTCCGTCGCGCCCTCGTGGAATGAGCGTTCGTGGCGCAGTAAAGGATCCTTCCGATTAAATGACCGTGCGCAGGTTATACAAGTATACCGTGCATCGTTGTGGGTGGAGGCCTCGTGGCGGTGCAAGTCGTGCAGACGAGTAAACTGCTTCTGGCAAGTTGTGCAAGTGAACATCTTGGGGGTTGACAGAGTGTCTGATGAAACGGCTAGGCCGCTTCCCTTTTATAGCACGCTAGCTGGTGATCTATTTTTAGCACACTCAGTTCAACTATCCTCAAGTCGAGGGCCGAGCCGTGACATCTTCGGTAACCTCCGTGTCTCTTCGGGCACCTCTGTGACATCTTCGGTCACCTCCGTGACATCTTCGGGTACCTCCGTGTCTCTTCGGCCACCTCCGTGTCTTTTCGGGAAGTGACCGAAGAGACTCGGAAGTGAACGACATTGTGGGAAAAACCCCACAGACAGGTCAGTACATGTGCTATCATGTTCACACTCCGTCACCGAAAAGACACGGACTGAAGATGGCGGACCTCGCCCGGTGGTGGTGGTGGTGGTGGGAGCTCCCGTGTGGCAGAGCTCTTGGATCGGAGCGCTTGGAGCTCAAAGCGTGTGGAGCTCAGAGCTCGGAAGTGACATTTGCATATGACCTCTGTGAGGTCACTTCCACTTCCGTTCACGTGACCGGAACTGGCCTTTGACCCCGGTGCGCAATTTTATCCGGTATTGTTAGCGCGCGCCAGGGTTAAAGGTCAGTTCCGGTCACGTGGACGGAAGCGGAAGTGATCTCACAGAGGTCATATGCAAATGTCACTTCCGAGCTCTGAGCTCCACACACTTTGAGCTCCAAGAGCTCTTCCGAGTCTCTTCGGGCACTTCCCGAAAAGACACGGAGGTGGCCGAAGAGACACGGAGGTGCCCGAAGATGTCACGGAGGTCACCGAAGATGTCACGGAGGTGCCCGAAGAGACACGGAGGTCACCGAAGATGTCACGGAGATCACCAAAGAGACACGGAGGTGCCCGAACATGATACCAGCTAGCGTGCTATAAAAGGCAAGCGGCCTGGTCGTTTCATCAGACACTCTGTCAACCACCAAGATGTTCACTTGTACTACGTGCTCGAAATCATTCACTCGTCTGCACGACTTGCGCCGCCATGAGGCTACCAAGCACGAAGGAACCGCCCGGTATAGCTGTATGACATGTACACTGTCGTTTCAGCGCCCGGATCATTTACAGCGCCACACACGTGCACGCCATGAAGTACCCAAGCGTCCATGCGAAGAATGTGGTCGGTTTTTCAAACTGACCAGTCAGTTGCTGCGACACCAACGCACACGAAACCCTGTTCCGCAGCCACGTGTGCAGGTAGAAGAGCCCGTAGGCATCAATATCGAGACAGGGGGAACTCCCACCCATCGCACGCGGGCCGATGGTAATGTCGCCCTAATTCAACAGTCAAATTCCGACGACAAGACCTTGGGCCAGATTTTGTACGACGTGGAGGGCAAAGTACACTTTGTGGACGAACCCATAAATGTTCCTAGCGATCTGTTACACGAAGACCATCCAGTGAGTGACATTTATCGGCGCCATTGGCCCATGATCCGGCACTGTTTCTACCGTCATCGCCCTATTCAAGATATCTACAATTGCCGACTGACCGACCTCGCCCGTCTACGCAGCTACGTGGAAGTCATCTTCAACGATCAAACTACGACCTTCAAGTTGAATCTGGCGTTTGGTTATGTGCTGCAGCATAAGGACACAGACCAAGCCCGATATTTTTACCCGAGCAGTAACATCCGGGTATTTGACCAACCGTTTACCATCATTAACCGGGCGTCGCTAGAGGCGATGCTGGAGAAACTGGACACCGTGGATCCCTTGGAATGGGCCCAACAACAACGCCCCAACACACAATGGGTCGTAGAGAGGGTGACCAATGCCACGTTTTTCGCTACCAAGCTGACCGACCACCCCCATCGGCTGAATGCGTCACTCATGCACAGATGAATACCATAACATGCCGTACATACTCTATATGTCTACATGCTGATCGTTGACGGTACGGAGGTGACCGAAGAGACACGGAGGTGACCGAAGATGTCACGGAGGTCACCGAAGAGACACGGAGATCCATCCGGGTTTACACGGGAACAGCCGGGTAGTTACGGAGGTGACCGAAGAGACACGGAGGTGACCGAAGATGTCACGGAGGTGCCCGAAGAGACACGGAGGTTACCGAAGATGTCACGGCTCGGCCCTCGACTTGGGGATAGTTGAACTGAGTGTGCTAAAAATAGATCACCAGCTAGCGTGCTATAAAAGGGAAGCGGTCTGGCCGTTTCATCAGACACTCTGTCAACCCCCAAGATGTTCACTTGCACAACTTGGCAGAAGCAGTTTACTCGTTTACACGACTTGCACCGCCACGAGGCCTCCACCCACAACGATGCACGGTATACTTGTATAACCTGCGCACGGTTATTTAATCGGAAGGATCCTTTACTGCGCCACGAACGCTCATTCCACGAGGGCGCGACGGAACAATCTAAGGATTGTGGTCAACTCTTCAAACGACGCAGTCAGTTGCTGCGACACCAACGTTTGATTCATGCCCTGTCTCTACGGTCTGGGCGACAACTTTCCACTGAAGAGGAGCCGCGGAAGGTCAGACCCAGTGAAGATGAGCCCGGGGAGACGAACGCCACTGGTGATGCGATGACGGAGAGCCCGCCTATACACACAGTTCAGAAGAGCCTGGATATCCAGCCGGACCCCACCGTTACGGTTTCGAGTCATACGCCTGACAACATCGAACATTTTCTGGACGAGCCCATAAATGTTCCTAGCGATCTCTTACAGGACGCCCATCCAGTGAGTGACATCTATCGGCGCCATTGGTCCATGATACGGCACTGTTTCAACCGTCATCGCCCTATTCAAGATATCTACAATTTCCGACTGACCGACCTCGCCCGTCTACGTAGCTACGTGGAAGCCATCTTCAAAGATCATACTACGGCCTTCAGATTGAATCTGGCGTTTGGTTATGTGCTGCAGCATAAGGAGACAGTCCAAGTCCGATACTTTTACCCGAGCAGTAACATCCAGGTATTTGACCAACCGTTTACCATCATTAACCGAGTGTCGCTAGAGACGATGCTGGAGAAACTGGACACCGTGGATCCCTTGGAATGGGCCCAACGACAACGCCCCAACACCAGCAACACCACACGACTCGGGCAATGGGTGGGGTGATCATGCTGTCGGCGTGTTGAAGGAGCTTCCTGACGAAGTGCGTTTTGCCGGAACCCGTCGGTCCTGCGATGACGCAACTGAAGGGATGCTGCCACCGAGGGTCCATGGTTCGAGCTGTATGTGCTGTCGTGGTAACCCGCTCTTGTAAATTTGGCACGAGTGAACTGGAGTGGTGGTGGTGGGTACAACGTCGGTCGTCGTTGTCTGTTCACTGCGAGTGATGATGGTGATGGATACAACGTCGGTCGTTGTTGACTGTTCACTGTGAGGGATGAAATCCGGTGGGTTTTCAGACGTAGTGGGTGTACTTGGTGTTGGTGTAGAGCTTGGTGTGGAGCTCGACGTGGCTTGTACACGGGGTGTGATGGTGACTGGGCTCGATACGGGGTTGACTGGTGCTATCTGTAGACCGGTTTCACTGGTGGCTGGTGTTCTCAGTTGGTTAAGTAACGTGCTGACAAAGGCTACGTCGTAAAACACACCTCCGTACAACACACTCAGCAGGGTTAGCAGTATCACCACAAAGCCCACTTGCGCTTTGCGCGTTTTGGGAGACGCTGTGTTCAGAGGCAGCTGCTGTTTGTCCATAACACTGTGGTCGGACGTGGAATGAAGGATGACGGCAGTGGTGTCTGGCTTTATAGTCGTTTCACCTGGTTGGCAGCGACCCAGGAATTGAAGGAACTGGGCCAGCCTTGCCATTTGACGAAATGAAACAGTTTGCCACGTCGACGTTCCGTTTTCAAAATCTGCTCCACCGTGTAGTAGTCTTTCTGTGTTTTTACGACAGTCTGTAATTCCGTCTCGTAAAACGTCCCTAGCAACGGTTCCCCTTGAAGATCTTCCAGTTCATAGACTCGCTGCTGTCGGGGTAGGCGCCGTTTAATCAGGAAGTGCTCATCGCTCCAGTTGGGCAAGAAACTTTTCTCAAATTGACCTTTGACTTTACTGATCCGTACAGGGTCCCCGACCTTGAACACCGCCTTCGTCGTTCGCTGCGATTGCCTGGGGTACAAGACACGCCGGACTTGGGCTTCATTGCGTTGGGTCACGGTAATGGGGGCTCTCTCTATACTCCGGTGATAGGCTCGATTGTAACCACTCACAAGTTTCGGGAGAACATCGATGTACCGCCTTGTATTCTTATAGGTGAAATATTTATACATACGGCCTTTGAATGTCCTGTTGAACCTTTCCACCACGGAAGCCTTGGTCTCGTTGTACGTATGGAAGAAAAACACCTTCTGGGCTTTCAGAAACTGTTGGAACGGTCTGTTGAGAAATTCCGTGCCTTCGTCGGTTTGCAAATACAAAGGTTTGCGCCCGGTCTTGAAGATGTCTTTGAACGCCGCTATGAGATTCGCCCCCGTTTTCGTCCGGATGGTTACCACCCACGCATACTTCGATAGGATATCGATGCACGTCAAGATATACCGATTCCCATCGTAGTGTTTGGCAAAGGCGCTCATATCGACCAAATCCGCTTGGCACTGGGCATCTATTCCTCCAACGATGACCCGGTTCCGTAGAAAATGGCGACGGACAGATCGATGTAAGGTATAGGTGTCTTGTTTTCTTAACCAATCTCGGACTTGGGCACGTTGTATCCCCTGGGGTTTGGCCGCTCGATAGAGAGCCGACAATGCACTATAGGCCGCCGGACTGTCGGGACTGTAGTATAAGTTATCCAACACCTTCTCCCAGCGCTTCATGGTGACAAATGATGATGGACCCTGGCTCTATCGTTTATTTATAACGGGTATATCTTGGGCCGGAGTTTCTTTCTGATTTTCTTCGTTGGCTTCCACAGTGTCCATGGTAAATGACCAGTCCAACTCGTCTGATGACCGCTTGATAAGCACTTGATCCACATCTAACACGGCATCTTCCAATGCAGACCATAGATCAGGGTGAAGGGTAAAATGCACTGTACCCCCATCTAGCCGAGCCAATTGAGCAAAGAAAGGGCCGCGTCGGATGTACACATCGTGACACAAGTGGATGAGGTCGCCGTCCAGTTCACCAGACAACACCCGTTTGAATTTGGTCCAGCCCTCTCGGGACAGACGAATGTGAGCCGGGCACGGTTGTGTAGGGTCCGCATCACAGATGTCTCCCACCTCCTCAATGATATCGACCTTATCCGCATAAACGTGCAGGAAAACCTCGGTTGTCAAGCTGAGATACGCCCGTAGTATATGCTCCGTCATGGTCAGTACGTGAATGGTACAAGATTTGACTGTCTCTCGTATTTATAGGGAGAACCCCGTGAGATCAAATGATCGGGCGGTCAAAGTCTAGCTGGATAATCAATGGCATCGTCGTCTGGTTCATTGCTAGACATTTGTTCATTTGGTTCTGCCGCCGCTTCTCTCAGGGCACGAGCCCACTCCAACTCGTCTGATGACCGCTCGTCCGGTGTAAACAGCTGGACCACGATAGGCACCACTTTCTCGAAGGTTGTCCACAGATCGTGGTCTAGGGTGAAGCCTCGCGTAGGGTCTTGGTAGCGGCCCAGGCGTGGGAAGAAGTGTCCACGGTGTACGTAGATGGCATTGTCTATGTGGATGAGGTGTCCGTCGAGCTCGCCGCTCAACACCCGTTTAAATTTGGTCCAGCTGTCACGGTGTAGCGTAACCGTATTCGATACGGTCTCAGCGCGCGACCAGCAAACATCTCCACGGTCTTCCACGAGGGTGACTTTATCTTCATAGACGTGTAACCCCACCCGGGGTGTAAGGGGAAGGATGGCTCGTAGAACTGGTGACATGGTTGACCCAATGACGATCGTTGAATGACGCACACTGTGTCTGACCCTCGTATTTATAGTCAGGTCCCACTGTCAATTCCACAGCGCCAGGGTCAATAGGGCACAGACCATGACTAGGCCAACCAGCCGTCGCTGATTCCGGTGTGAGCGCTCGTGGTCCATAGCCCGAGCATCAAGGATGGCTGTCATAGTCCAGTAGTGGTGAGTGATGGCACACCTCTCCATCGAGTGCACTCTGTCGAGGACCGCTTCTGTGAACTCGTTCAGGATCTGGCGTCGCCCCTCGTTGTCGTCGCCATCTGAAAACATGGACCGAACCACTGCTCTGTAAACCGTGAGCGAATTAACCACGATCGCATGCTGTAAAATGCGAGTCGCATAGGGACGGGTGTCCGTCATGGCTCTGAAACCGTAGGAATGGAGGTGTAGGATACAGAGAGACGTGTTTTATAGACTATGTCACACATGCGCGCCTAGACGTAGCTCTACGGCTGTAGTCCGTGATACGTACTATTCTGATGGGTTAGTCCAAAAAAGAGAGCAACAACAACAACAAAGATTACAGCGCCGGAGGATCCCCTGGAAAATCTTCTCCACGTCTCATGGTATAGTTCCGGTGAGGCAGGCTCAGGCTTGTGAGGCAGGCTCAGGCTGGTCAGGTCAAGCAGGCCAATGAATGCAGCATTGCCCTAAACATTCCCACTTTTATACACCTACATAGAATTACCCGGATGTAGGCGCGGACGTAGGCGAAAGCATCCCAGTACCCGGATGTAGGCACAGACGTGAGTGAAATTCTAGTACCCGTCCATTGGTTCTTTTATCGATCGCTCATTTGCTCTTTCTCTCGACCGCTGATTGGTCCAAATGGAACTGCCCATCCTTCCCAGGTTAATTTACAATCCCCTTTTGGGGTTCAAGCTCTGTATATCGATGCCGCAACATTGTTGCCGAACCTTGCCGAAAGGGAGACCTTGGACATTTTGACCTGGATGTGACCTTTGACCTTTTGACCCGACATTCATCCGCGCACTTCCGGCGCGCGCTGCGGCCGGGGCGGGCCGGGCGGGGCCGGGAAAAACCCCGGAGGTTGAACATCCGGACGTCTAAGAGAACATTGGAACTCTTCTGGGTTTGGAGGTGAAACCCGGAAGTGACGTCACAACCCACGTGACCTGCGCAGCAAAATGGAAACGACACCCTAGTCTAGCCCCCTCACATAGGCTTCACATGGATACCTCACTCGATCCCATCGGCCCAGTAGCGGCCCACCTAGACCCCAAAACGTCTATTTCCATACCCTTTGTCCACTGCGCATGCGCAGAGTGACGATATTTCAACCCCGCACTCACCCCATCAGATGCCCCCTCACATAGGCTTCACATTGATACCTCACTCGATCCAATCGGTCCATTAGTGGCTCCCCTAGATCCCAAAACGTCTATTTCCATACACTTTGTCTATTGCGCATGCGCAGAATGACGATATTCCTACCCCACATCCATCCCATCGGTTGCCCCCTCACATAGACTTCACATTGATACCTCTCTCGACCCCATCGGGCCATTAGGGGCCCACCTAGTTCTCAAAACGTCCACCCCGTATGGACCTATACACCCATAGCCATGCAGTATAGGCCTATCGGCCTACACAGGCCTCGGTGACTTTTTCCAAAAATTTCACCGTTTTGCTCCGGGACCCTTCCCATCGTGTTCTAAATGACGAGACGTGAAAAACAAATCCAAGCAACCCATATCACAATGAACGTGTGTGAATTTCCCAGGTTGGACCTATACCCCCCATGGCCAGCCTATAGGCCTATATACAGACCTCGGTGATTTTTTCCAACAATTTCACCGCTTCGCTCCGGGACCCCTCCCATCGTGTTTTTCTTGGCGCGACGAGAAAAACGAGACCCCACCACCCATGGTAAAGCCCACGAAAAAAAAAATGACCATCCCCATACCCCATACAGGCATTTTCCCTTATATTGTATAATACAGACCCCTATTGTAGGGGTAAAGTCCGTGTTCCGCTTTTTATAGTTTCGGGAAAAAATCCTAATTTTACATGCACCCACCCCATTGACTTGATAGGCAGGTCCCAATAAGCCCGGGGACCGATATTAGCCCTTTTGGCTAGGGTTGATAGGTGTTTTCCCCTATTTTAGGGGTAAAGTCCGTATTCCGCTTTTTATATTTTCGGGAAAAAATCCTAATTTTACATGCACCCACCCCATTGACTTGATAGGCAGGCCCCGATAAGCCCGGAGACCGATATTAGCCCTTTTGGCTAGAGTTGATGGGGGTTTTCCCCTATTTTAGGGGTAAAGTCCGTGTTCCGCTTTTTTATAGTTTCGGGAAAAAATCCTAATTTTACATGCACCCACCCATGACTGGATGCCCCTTCACGAATGCTTCACTTTGATACCCCACTCGACCCAATCGGACCATGCAACGTATTTGAAGTCTGGAGACTACTTTTTCTCCGCGGAAGCTTTTTAGCACGACCGCATCACCGCCAGACCACATCACCGTGGAAGAATACATGCCCAGGGGCCCTTTGCCGGAACTATAGTCACCCGGAGTTACCTCCCCCTAGATTGGAACTCTTCTGTGTTGGAGGTAGTTTTTGGTCTCTTGGCCTGGTGGCGCCCCCTCCACGTGACCTCCACAAAAGAGTTATCTCCCCCGGCAAAATGAGGCTCGAAACCCTCTTTCCCTACTACTTGCAGGTTAACCGTTGTGCATTCCCCGCAACCGATTCCCGGGTAAGTGCAGGATTTGTCCGATACTGGCGTTGTCTGCAATTCTATAATTCTTATCGTATATCGGTATCCTAACCCTACTATACTACTTATAATCTGGCAAGGCTGATATCTTACTCGTCACACTACGGAGGTACTATCTCGAAAAACAGAAATTGCTACCATCCATCAAAAGCAAACATTCCAACCGTTCTATAGGTATACAGTCGAATCTATATTTCTTTCTGTTCTCTGTACGCCTCACCAAAGTTCTGTTCAGAAAAGTTGATTTGCTTTGTAGAATATCTCCATGCAATTTCATTCATCAGTTGCTGACTGGAAACTGATACAACTTAGCGACAACTTATGAATTGTATTTTCTGTCGCAATGGGGGGAGGGAGGTAGGCGGGAGGTTGTGTTAATGACAGTCATCTCGCGTGTCTGCAGGAAGAATTCTGTACATTATAGCAAACGTCAGAAGTTATACAGATCAGAAAGCCAGAACATAAGTTATTCAATACATGTATTCTTTTTTTTGCTTGGAAATAGTATAATAAGTTGTTCGCTGCCCAAAGGCCAAAATATTAACCTAATCTGGCCTGGGCGGAAAGTGCCCACCCCTATATATTTTCGCTATCACAAAGGCTAGATGGCTAAAACCTACCACACTATATCTTTGGGTCAAGTTCTACAAGAACAAGCAAAAAAAATCCAAGATGGCCACCACAATGACGTCACAGCGATGTCGTTTTCAAAAAGACAATTTTTGGACGATTTTTCGCTCATAATTTTCGAATTTGTATTTTTGTTTTTTCCTCGAACAGCTGCATGATAAATTAGTAAATAATAATCTGATATGAACTGAAATATGCTTTATCCACTTTTCTATGCAGAAAAGCAAAAAAAATGAAGAAATCTGACGAAAACATCACTTTTCTGGTACTTCACATGGCCGCCATTTTGAATTTTCCCATGATCTTCTGCTCGGGGGGTCGTGAAAATAGGTCCAAAATGACCCTATTATGACAATCTGAAAAGTCACGGAGTTTCAGCTCTCAATTTTTAGTCGTTCCGGAGATTGGAGCAAAAAAACAACAGGGGGCGGAAAGTGTAGGGTTAAGGAAAATGGAACCCTAAGCTGAGTGTCACTAACTTTACAAGTTCTTGAAAGATAACCTTTATATTTTAACCTGTATATGTTGACTAGATTTAGTGTATCTGCTACTGGTTTGACCACTGCAATATTATTGGAATCTGACTATTTGATGGTCACAAACCACCATTTGATATTTTTAGGTCCAAAGTTACAATCAAGACTTGACTTCCGGTGAAATTTGATTGGCCAGTATACCTGATTGCGAGAAATGTTTTTTGACGTATTTTAACCCCACCAGGCCTGGGACGGGAGGTCCCCCACCAAACTTTCTACCCTATCTCCAGAATGACAAAAACTTGTCATGAGACTTGAGCTGACACTCTGTGACCTTGTAATTTATTATATTAGGGTCATTTTGAGACTATGTACATAATCCCACGAGCAGAGTGAGTGAGTGAGTGAGTGAGTGAGTGAAAGAATTTAACGTCGCTTTCAACAATATTTCAACTATATCACGACGAACCAACTAAGCACCACCACGCCCAGTTGTGTTCCTACTACTTCAAAGAAGAAGTCTTTGAAGCAGCATGGAACCAGGCACCCTCCATCCACCCTATAAAACACTGAGGACAGGGCACAAGACACAGACAGGACGCTTACATGGTGCAATAAACACGAAAGATATTACAGTGCTAGACATCACATTATCAAGTTCCTGTTGCTTCTCGGCAAAATGCATTGAAGCAACAGGAACCCCACGAGCAGAGAATCATGTGTAAATTGAAAATGGCGAACATGTGGTTAAAAAAGTGTTTCCTTCAAAATTACTGCTTTCCTGCGAGAAAAATTGGACAAAAGCTATTTTATTTCACATCAGATTACTATTTTATAATTTATTATGCAGTTTTTGCGAAAAATCGTTCCATAAATGCCTTTTTGAACATTTTAAAATTCTTTGGGCCAGTTTGGTTGCCCGCCTCCAATTTTCGCTGTGATTAGTGTCGGGCAGGATGACCTAATTCATTTCTGCCAGCCGTATCTCGAAAAAATGGTGGCGAATGTATGCTGAATTTTCAAATGTTTGAGCAGAAATGCAAGGCTATCTGGCGTGGTGGGTCACTGTGGCTGCGAATATTAGGCATATAGTTTTCTCAAGATACATGTATGCTCAGTCGATTTGCTGCATATTATGTAAGCCTGACGATTTGTTTGTGTTCTAAACGGATAGGATTGGAGATTTCTGCAAGATCCTTTGCGCTCTTCTCGCTCTATCCCTATTTGTTTGGGATTTTTAATAGTCCACTGGGCAATCAGCTGAGAGCGTTCAGCCAAGCCACTGAGGCTGACTGCAGCTGGGGCTGTACGCAAAAAATACGCTTTGGAAAAACTCATTTTCTAGTTTCATGCTCCATGTAAGAATCACGAGACAATGCATACAATAGCCAAGTCTGGGGACAAAAATATGTCTAGACTTGAGCCTGTAGGCCGGGAGCACGTGCATCAAAATGGTCGTCCCGTTTGCACCTCGAGTGACCAATGTCTGACTACACAGATTGGAAGAGTAGGGTATGCGGGTCATCCCGATGGTGGCAGGCCGAAAATCCATGTGGGTATGAAGCAGCTACAGTGATTATGCCGTGCGCGGCGGTGATGCTGATTTCGTGTGATCATTTATGCTTAACTGGTTAAATCAAAACAAGAAATGTCATATATCAAAAACAAAACAAGAAAAAACGAGACGTTTCGAGACGTGCGACGTCATATGATTTGGGGTCCTGGGTAGGGGGCCACAAACGCCACAAATCTATAGATTATTCCAGAATGGACAGAATTATACGATGGGCATCATCATAATCCTGGACTGCAACCATTTTTCATATGGGCATCCTGGAGAACCCCTGTATTGGTGGATGGTTTTCAAATGTACCCCCGGGTTTTTTTCCCGACCTCCCCCCCCCCTCCCCCTAATATCAAGTAAGGCAACCCTCCCTCCCCCCATAATAGGTACAAAACCCTCCCCTAACTAATATTGGGCTTTTTGACCCCCACTACTTTCCCCCCTAACAATAAAACCAAAATCCATCCTCAAGTGAAGCAAAGGTCTTGCGGGTGGTTTCGTGCACCCTCCCCCATATATTTACCTTTTACCCCCCAAATTTTTATTTATATATATACCCCTCCCAATATATTTCAGGGTAATGGAGACACCCCCCCCCCCCTCCAATATATTTCAGGGTAATGAAGACCCCCCCGGGGGCCCCTCGCCCAATATATTTTCAGGGTTTGAATACCCCGCCCCCTCTATTTTCAAGGTTTTAGGCTTTTATTTCCAGTTTTAATATTTGGTGGGTGGATACATATTGAGGAGACAATGTGTCATTTACCACATTGATCCAATACTGCAGTTGCTATGGCAACCAAACTGTGATTTCATTTTGTGCGAACTGTCATTTTCGTGTCCGGTATATGGACCTATTGGACTGATACATGTAGTCTTCAAACTTGGACATGGTGAGTGGATATTATTTCAGCTCTGAATGGGGGAAAAGATTCCAGGAAAACAGCCTGAAGAGGTTTCTGTCCCACTTGAATTCATGATGAATAAACGCCTCTTAAGTTACTGCAGGGAAACCAGTGGTTAACCGAATATTAAAACTTTAGCAATCGTTAATCAGTGCTTGGTTGATTTGGATTCCATTGAATCTATTGGTCTTTGACATTTTGCCTTAAAATCTAGTTTAGATACATATAACTTGTGATAGATGAAATGAGAATTTAGATTCCACCGTAAAGATTTGTCCTGTCTGTCACACTTAAATCCAAATTCTAAACAATTGAAATAACAGCATACACATGTACATGTATCATTGTATGATTGAAAAAATTACACTATGTAGCTGGATAATTTTCTGCAAACTGTGACATAGAGGACACTGGCAACCATAATCTGCAGCATCAAACAAGAGATGTAATGCATTGAGATAATAATAGGAAATGTGAAAACAGTAAACACTAGATTACCAAAATATTGCTGATACTTTATTAGCATACACAGGTGATCATACATGTATAACTCTCATCAATTTTCCAACTCCACTGCGGTGGCCTAATGGTAGAGCGACGGCCTCATAAGCGGTAGGTACTGGGTTCGATCCCAGGCCAGGTCATACCAAAGACTTGAAAGATAGTGCCACGGCACTGTAGCTCATCTAGCTGTAACTGGAGAAAAAGTAACTGTAAGAAATTTTCACTAAAGAACTGCAATAGATGAGTTTCAAACTTGTGTTGTCCCTGCTGAACACTAAATGATCCATGCAGTAATTTCCTGAGATTTCATGATAAAAAAATTTCATGGGGAAATTCAAGATGGCCGCCTGGTGGCTATATTGGATTTTCGAATCTGACCAGAAAAGGTATCTTGCACAACTAGGCCCCACGGGCAACCCGTGTATCAAATTTGAGAAAGATCAATGCAGTAGTTCCTGAGAAATCGCGATAACTAAGTTTCATGGGGAAATCCAAGATGGCAGCCTGGTGGCCATATTGGATGTTTGAATCAGATCACAAAAGGTATCTTGCAGAACTAGACTCCAAGGGGAACCTGTGTATCAAAGTTGAGAAAGATCCATTCAGTACTTCCTGAGAAATCAGGATAACAATGTTTCATGGGGAAATTCAAGTAGTTACTGAAAAATAATGACAAGATTTCACTGGCAAATTCAAGATGGCCACCATGGCAGCCATATTTACAATCGTATCGACACCACATGAACAAATTTTGGTGTACTCAATGGGGGGAACATACATGCCAAGTTTCAGCTTAATCGGCCAAGCGGTTTCAGAGAAGATGATGTTTACGCATGACGGACGACACACGACTGACGACGGACGAAGGACAATCAGTCCATGACATTAAATAGGGAATGTATTTATGCCGTAGGCAGACATGACACCACACTCAGTCACATTATACTGACACCGAGCGAATCAGTCCTTGTTCTATCCTCTTAATGCTGAGCATAAGCGAGGAAGCAACAAGTTCCATTTTTAACTCATCTGGGCTGAAGGAAGCAACAAGTTCCATTTTTAGCCCATCGGGCCTTCGGCCCAGATGAGTTAAAAATGGAACTTGTTGCTTCCTCGCTTACGCTCAGCATTAATAGGATAGAACAAGGACTGATTCGCTCGGTGTCAGTATAATGTGACTAAGTGTGGTGTCATGTCTGCCTACGGCATGATATGTCGGTGGGACAACACTATAAAAGAGCAGCATGAGATCTGCTCCGTTACAAGTAGGTTACAAGTAACTAATTCATACGTACACCATTTATCAGTTGGCGAGAAAATATGCTCATTGATAGAAATAATATTAGCAAATTACCTATAAACAGTAACTACGATATATTCCCTATTTAATCAGCAACCCCCAAAAAGTTGCCACTTTTGTATTATTTGTCATGGCCATTTCATAAAATCAGACGTATTCCACCGATCTCAGTTCGTACATAGATCGATCATATATATCAAAATGTGCTGCATTTATATTTTACACCAGTTTCTAATTCTCTGACTGCATTAGACCCTAATTATATTTCATATAGGCCTACAATACAGGTAAACCAGTATTATACATATGCCATGAGGATTCAAGGAGGGGATTTGAGAACATTTGTAAGAGGGCAGTATCCTGAGGCTTGGAGTAAACTGATACTTGACCTACTTGGTCCACTGATTAATATCTAGTCCAGGCCGTAATGGGGGTATGAAATGGCTTGAAATCTGTTAGCCAGCCAGCCAGCCAACAGGGTCTCAAGCTATCAGTTTGTTGACACTTGACCACTCTTAGAGAAATTTGTCTCAGCTGGTCACACATTTTATTACCTTTTAAATACTGGTATTGGCTACATGTGTGTACTGCCTGGGTGAACTTCAGCTTAGGATTACTGGGTTCTTTAACCTCCTGCAATTATTTCTGTCAGCAATTTTGACCAAATACATGCACATTGGGCACATAATAGCACAGCACAGCAGGAAGATCTTCGCTGATTTTCCAATTATTGTTCAAGACGTCTCTTGAAAATACAGTGTTTTCATTTTATTAGGATGGGGAAAATGACAGCAGATATTTGCAGATAAAATATCGACCATTATCCAGTTAGGTTTGGGCAGCCAAATTAGTGGAATTACCATATATCATATTTCACTGAATGGAAATGCTGGGGCTTTATTTTCACACCTTTCCAAGACAATACAAAATTGGCTTGAAATAGCCCACAGGACTGGGACAAAAGTTAACAAGAGCCCAAGGGGCTTCAATACATACGCCCGTATATATGGAATTACATTGGTCCAAATTGCAAGGTTGTTTATTAGCCTTGATTCCAATTGGTAGCTAGCAATCCAGAGAAAGGTCTACGATTTTGTGCTTCTGAGAATATAACATATATCACATCTTATATTGAATGATAAACTAAGGCACCGTTTCCAATTATCGTTCGCGAATGAATCGTTTATTTCGTCAAATTTTCTCGAAGTCGCGATTTTCCAAGGCGCGAGGGAATGGTTTTTTTTCTTCAAAATAAACGATTCATTCGCGATCGCTGTTCGAATGGTTTTTTTTTCTGTTGGCAATCGTTTTTCAATCGAGAAAATTCTCGCGAATAAAAAGCGATATCGCGATTCAATCGCTTTTTAATCGAGAAAATATAAACGATTGAAAAAAAACGATTGAGGATTATAGCCGAAAGTAGTACGCCATTGGTTCAGCCTGACTGACCCGCATACACGTTCGAGTTTCTAACACTTCAGTCAGACTATATAAAGTTCGATCATTTTTTCTTCTTCCTTTTCCATTCTTTGTCTAGTGTAAAACTATAGCGTGTTTCTGTACAGTTGGCGGTTATATAGATACGATGGGGATATTGAAAGAAATTGAAAAAAAATATCTATATATATACATAGGAATAATGGTTATGCATATAATTATAACTTCATATTTACATATATTTTGTACGGGACACAGGGCCGGATATGGTCAGATTGGGTCATTTGCACTTGCAATTTCGTCTATTATTTTGGGTATTTCTGTGTTTTAAAGCTGGTATTATTCCAGATTTCTTGTGTAGTATTTTTCGTGAACGTTTTTGGTATCTATGCGGGCTGAAATTTTGAGCTGCACGCGTGGTTTTTTGTCCTACGATCACCATTTTCCTTGTGTAGATAGATGGCGCTGTATTGAATATAACATTGTCATACGGGGCTTTTGAGTCTTCGCAAGCACTTAATTATTAATATATAGCGCGGGCTATTTGTAAAAATTTCACAACTGGTTAATCCAGTAAGAGATGAAATTATATAATATTCAGTTGGTTTTTGGCTTGAGCTTCCCTTTGGAATCATTCATAGTTCATTTATCAAAATATAAAATTAAAATAAAAAGTATTGTACATATGCGAATCCAACCGTTATATGCGATTCAATCAAAAAGATATGTATTTGATATAAATATGAAATCACTGCCGCGAATATTCTTATAATAAATAAAATTAACTTGATGGTGATTTTTTGAACTTATTCACATCTCAATAGTTTAAAAACTGTACCAAAACATGAATGGATACCCTTTCCTAATGTATGTTTTACTATAACAAAATATACATATTTAATTACACTATTTTTCACCTTAATTAACCTAGAAATTCTCGGCTGGAGGGCTAAGCTGTTCTGGGTTATCGCCATGCGCCCATTCACACCTCTACCAAGCCTGTGCCGTACTCATTCTGATAATGCAATCAACGAACTCAAATCCACTTATGACCTGTACCTGGTATTTACAAAACAAGATATTGTGACTATCATCCTGTATCATTAATACATTGTCGACTCACACGATTATTGAATAAACATGTAATTTTGTCATTTACGCTTCGCCAGAGTAAATCTGAGCGCGAACGTCACAGGAAGCATGGTACAGGAATATGAAAAGATATTTCCAGCATACGCCCTACTTCGGCTTGTAGGAGACTATAGATCGTGAATCATATATATTATTCGGTTATCTTACGCATTTATACAGTATAGTATAGTAATATAGGTTTTTCCATCGACAAATCCGCAATCAACATTACATGTAGTTCCCAGTTCGCGGATAGATCGGCGTACGACGGCAACACGGCCTATGTGTCAAATATCACTCCGCCTCACGATTCTCTCGCGCCTTGAAAAAATCGATTCTCTCGCGATTGAAGATTCGCGATCAAGAACGGATCGCGCATGGGTAAACGATTCAAAAACGATATCGCGAGAGAATGGTTTTTTCCAGAAAAGGTTCAATCGTTTTTTCTCATTTTTTTTCTCGATGTCCTCGCGACTGATTCGCGATTGATCGTTTTTCAATCGAGAAAATTGAAGAAAAATCGCGACTGAAGAAAAAACGATTAATGGAAACGATCCCTAAAATGGGCTTAACTCTTGGTAACTAGTTGACCTTGAAACAAGAGCCGACAGCTCACATATCCCACACTGAAATCAACAGTAGTCAAACACAAGAAAACAGTAGTTTTCCTGCAAATGGAATCCTTTCAGGCGAGATAATTTTTCATGAAGGTTGAAGAAAGTGATGAAGTAAACCTTTGTTCTTGAGTTAATAAACAGATATGAAGCTCATAAAGGACCCCTCTCTCCGCTAAATTAATAAATGTATGGTTTTTATTTCACAACAGTTTAACTAAATGTAGCTGTTTCAAACATGGAAGACAACTCCACAGAACAAATGCCATATACATGTAGGGAGAGAACTCTGAATATTCCAACCTAACACATATAGTCAGCTAAACTTGATTCAGTTTTGGGGAACTGTGACCTTGACCTTTGACAAATTGATCTCAAAATGTATGGCTACTCTTTGCCATGCGAGTATGGTATACTCAAAGTTTGGTACCAATCCATACCTTGAAACTAGAGACAACAAATGTTAATGGATGAATGGACAGAACGCAACATCGCATAATTTACACGACCTCATCTTCGACAGGCATATGAAAATGTTACTTTTAATGATTTCTTGATGTTGGGGTCACAGTGACCTTAACCTTTGACCCACATTTTGGTATGTAACACATCATGTCCCTCCAATGTATCTACTAGCAGAATTTTTTTTATTTTCAATGATTTCCTGATTTTGGGGTGACAGTGACCTTGACCTAAATTTTGATACACGACACATCGTCTTCCCTCAATGTATCAATGGACACAAAAAATCATGATTTTTATTAATTTCATGATTTTGGGGGCCACAGTGACTGACGTTCGGCTTGGACCTACATTTTGGTACGTGACACATCATGTCCCCCTAATTTATCTACTGACACCAACAAATTTTTTTTTTAAGATTTCTTGATTTTCGGGTCACAGTGACCTTGACTATTGACCTTGACCTAAATTTTGGTACATGATGAACCGTGACCCCGTAATTAATCAATGGACACAAAAAAATCATGATTCTTAACAATTTCACGACTTTGGGGTCACAGTGACCTTGACCTTTCACCTTGACCTACATTTTGGTATGTGACGCATCGTGTCTCCCTAATGTATCTACTGAAACAAAAAATGTTATTTTTAATAATTTCCTGATTTTTCAGTCACACTGACCTTTGACCTCTGACCTCGACCTACATTCGGTATGCAACACATCGTTCCCTCCTAGGGCATGCACTCACCAAAAATTAGAACTGTAGATGGAAAACTGTCAATGATCAATGATTTCCTAATTTTAGGCAAGTGACCTTTGACCTCTGACCTCGACCTCAATTTTGGCACGTGGCACATCGTCTCCACCTAGCGTATCCACTCACAAAAACTTGCAACTGTGGATAGAAAACATTCACAGATATACACCAGACATGAACACTTCAGTGATTTCCTGTTTTTCAGGCCAATGACCTTTGACCTCTGACCTCGACCTTCATTTTGGTACGCGACACATCATCTCCCCGTAGGGTATCCACTCACCAAAAATTGGAACTGTGGATAGAAAACTGTCCCAGATATAGACCGGACACGAGGAACGGACAGACGGATGGAAACCGCCATCACATAATGCGTCCGCCTTTTGGCGGGCATATAAAAATGGATCATTTGACCAAAAAAATATCTATACATGCTATCTATATCCATGCATGGTGATATTGAATGCAGAGAGGATATAGTCAGAGCTTTCTGATTAGCACTATGATTGAGTATGGGGTGATCACTAACTGTGTAGCAGAAATTATGTGCAGAAAGGACAGGGTGCAGGATCCAAACCCAGAAGTCACTTGTTGAGATCTCAGAATGATTTAGCTCTGTCTCACAGATTGAATTGTATATTCACCATAGAGATGGAATATATGTATAAAGTATTGACTACGGCAGGCAATCTAATTTATTCAATAATTCCAATTTATGTCCTATAATGCACTATATATTCATTCAAAAA
This sequence comes from Hanleya hanleyi, assembly GCA_036873755.1. Taxonomy (NCBI): domain Eukaryota; kingdom Metazoa; phylum Mollusca; class Polyplacophora; order Lepidopleurida; family Hanleyidae; genus Hanleya; species Hanleya hanleyi. Next base: position 33,585 of record JAVTVY010006013.1, read on the forward strand.
TGTTGCATTTTGCTTTGTTCCATTCAAAAATATTAAATATATAATTTAGATTAGGTTTTGAATACAGAATCATCAACCAAAATCTTTAATAACGCTTTTCTTTATTCGGTTTAAGAATATAAATTGAGTTATTTTAGGCCATATATTCTCAAAATTATTGAATCTTTTTGTGACCAATTATTGGATGGTTTTTCTCATTATTCAATATATTATAATGTGCTCAGATTCGACCAGCCAATCAAAGCAGACGAGAAACAAACTGCTAACAATAGGGACATTCTCAAACATATAAACGCTAGTAGTATATAGAAAGTCTTTGGCGTCTTTAGCGCCTCACTGCGCATGCGCAGAACTTGATTTGCCTTATGTGCGCATGCGTGAGTGAGGTGTGAGTGGGGCGGTTGGGGGCGTGGCCTATGAGTGCACTTGCACTGGGTTTTTCCAAAATTCACCTCATTTGCATATTTTCAAAATGGCGGCTTGTTTGTGACCGCCATTTTGAAAATATGCAAATGAGGTCATGTGCACTCATTGACATTTTCAAAATGGTGGACAATTGCACTTGTTTCACCCCAGCCCTCATTTGCATATTTTCAAAATGGCGGCTTGTTTTTGTATGTTAGGGGTGGTCGGTTTCAAAATGGTGGACAATTGCACTTGTTTCACCCCTCATTTGCATATTTTCAAAATGGCGGCTTGTTTTTGTATGTTAGGGGTGGTCGGTTTCAAAATGGTGGCCAATTGCACTTGTCTCACCTCCTCATTTGCATATTTTCAAAATGGCGGCTTGTTTTTGTGTGTTAGGGGTGGTCGGTTTCAAAATGGTGGCCAATTGCACTTGTCTCACCCCTCATTTGCATATTTTCAAAATGGCGGCTTGTAGTTGTATGTTAGGGGTGGTCGGTTTCAAAATGGTGGACAATTGCACTTGTCTCACCCCTCATTTGCATATTTTCAAAATGGCGGCTTGTTTGTGTGTGTTGTGGGTGGTGTGTTTCAAAATGGCGGCCTGTTGTACCTGAAAATATGCAAATGAGGTCAATTGGCTATAAAAGGAGTCCATTTTTAGGGAAAGGGGTTGTCTTTAAAGTCTATTTCGCCTCACTGCGCATGCGCAGAATTTATGTTTGGGATGGAATTATGTGTGTGCGCATGCGTGAGTTGATGCAAATGAGTTTATGCAAATGAGGTCATTGGGTTTTCAAAATGGTGGACAATTGCACTTGTTTCACCCCAGCCCTCATTTGCATATTTTCAAAATGGCGGCTTGTTTTTGTATGTTAGGGGTGGTCGGTTTCAAAATGGTGGACAATTGCACTTGTCTCACCCCTCATTTGCATATTTTCAAAATGGCGGCTTGTTTGTGTGTGTTAGGGGTGGTCGGTTTCAAAATGGTGGACAATTGCACTTGTTTCACCCCAGCCCTCATTTGCATATTTTCAAAATGGCGGCTTGTTTTTGTGTGTGTTAGGGGTGGTGTGTTTCAAAATGGCGGCCTGTTGTCCCTGAAAATATGCAAATGAGGTCTTTGGGTTTTTCCCCAAGGGTGGCTTAATTTTCAAAATGGCGGCTTGTTTGTGTGTGTTGTGGGTGGTGTGTTTCAAAATGGTGGACAATTGCGCTTGCCTCACCCCAGCCCTCATTTGCATATTTTCAAAATGGCGGCTTGTTTGTGTGTGTGAGGGGTGGTCGGTTTCAAAATGGTGGACAATTGCACTTGTTTCACCCCGCCCTCATTTGCATATTTTCAAAATGGCGGCTTGTTTGTGTGTGTTAGGGGTGGTCGGTTTCAAAATGGTGGACAATTGCACTTGTCTCACCCCAGAATTTGCATATTTTCAAAAGGGAGGCCTGTGGCTTGTTTGTGTGTGTTAGGGGTGGTCGGTTTCAAAATGGTGGACAATTGCACTTGTCTCACCCCAGCCCTCATTTGCATATTTTCAAAATGGCGGCTTGTTTGTGTGTGTTAGGGGTGGTCGGTTTCAAAATGGTGGACAATTGCACTTGTCTCACCCCAGCCCTCATTTGCATATTTTCAAAATGGCGGCTTGTTTGTGTGTGTTAGGGGTGGTGTGTTTCAAAATGGCGGCCTGTAGTTGTCCACATTATGCAAATGAGGTCTTTGGGTTTTTCCCCAAGGGTGGCTTAATTTTCAAAATGGCGGCTTGTTTGTGTGTGTTGTGGGTGGTGTGTTTCAAAATGGTGGACAATTGCACTTGCCTCACCCCAGCCCTCATTTGCATATTTTCAAAATGGCGGCCTGTGGGTACTGAAAATATGCAAATGAGGTCAATTGGATATAAAAGGAGTCCATATTTTTAGGGTAGGGGTGTATTTCAATTTGACTTACCTGACCTGCCTGCCTGCCTGTCTGTCTGCCTATCCGCTTGTATGAGACGAAAAGCATGAGACGTGGAGAAGATTTTCCCTTGGATCCAGCAGCACCTCCGGTTGAAGTCTTGCCTGAAGACGAGCATGTCAGGGCCATTTATCAACGTCACTGGCCCACCATACGTCATTGTTTTCACCGTGACCGACGTCTATTGGACTAGTACAATTTTCGACTGGAGGATCTCACGTATCTGTCTACCTATGCCGAGGACATTTTCAAAGATCAGGTGACAGCGTTCAAGTTGAATGTGACATTTGGATACATTTTACGGCACAAGGAGACGGACCAGCTGCGGTATTATTATCCCAGCAATAATACGTATGTGTTTGATGAGCCGTTCACGGTGGCGGATGCGATTTCTCTGGAGCCACTCATCGACCAATTGACTACGTTGGATCCATTGGATATTGGGGCGTATTCCCGCTACATCATGAAATAACCGCACAACATATGCCTACGATCTGCAAACGAATGGCGGACTGAACAACAAAATCCTGCCAGGTCATCAACGTACCAGACACTGGAAATAACACCAAATTTCCCATCAGATTCACACAAAAAACGCGATCATTTATATCGTACATGTATGAGGCATATCCTTGCAGCAAATTTGTACGAATACTAAGACAACATACCTCCGTTTTTCTGGTGAAACCTGCACAAAAGTTACGAACACGTTATGCGTCGAACCACGCGTTCTGCAGCCGACAGCTGTGTACGTGTCGTTGTTCATGGCAACGCAACAGCTGTTCGCTTAAGGGGTCGACTCCACTTACCGGCCTACGGCCAAATGCCCTGCATAGACAAATCTATTATAATTACTCCTAACAATGAATATATGACTGAAATGAATGACATTTAATAGTACAATTCCTACCCGTCACATATATCACTAGTTTTTATATACATGTACATCTCCAGCTCTCGTATCATTCCAATCCCATCTATTCGCTGTGTTGCAAGGGAGACAACTCGGACTAGACCAATTCCCAGACGAAGATGGTGTCCGCTATATTTGGCCTGTATGGGTATAGGGGTGGTCGGGTTTTTTTTATGGCTTTTACTATGAGCTATGAAATGTTTTTTAAGTACCGGCTGGGCTTGTATATAGATCCATATAGACCCATATACACTCATATACTGGATATTAGTATGTATAAATCCATACGGGGTGGACATGTTGGAGTCTAGGTGGAGCACTAGTGGCCCGATTGGATAGAGTGAGGTCTTATTTTAAAGCTCTCGAGGAAATAAATAAATAAATAAATAAATAATAAAAAAAAATCGGCGAGTAGTAGACGAAGGGAAAATTGGAAAGTACTGACCATGCCCCAGAATACTTCATATGCATATCACGGCCTTAAGGCCTATGTAAGATGTAATCTACTTCACAGTTTAGTAGTATAAAAGCGCAAGTCCTATTGACCTTGCC
>JAVTVY010006014.1:0-37609 GCA_036873755.1 Hanleya hanleyi
AGTCCTTTCCGTACGCCATAACGCTGTTCACCACGTCGTTCTATTATACCTCCTTATCAGGGTCGTCAAGTTCGACAGTTCCGGTCGCCATTGAAAAAAAAAAAGAAAAAGAAAACTTGATCTTTTTCTTCATTGTATAGAGACTTGGCGTTGTTCGCTTGCACGTCTCTCGATGTCGGTGTTTTTCTAATAAATCGATTCGGCGTTGCGTCTTCTTTATCGCTGGGTTGACCCCCATCGCTTTGCGAGATGCGTATCTTTGTATACCAATTCATCCTCGTTTTTCGGCGTGTTTCCTACGATTCACCATCGTCGGTCGTCGATTTCGTGTGGCAAGTCTCCCGTTCGGAGTCAACATCGCCCTTGTATCACTTTTATAGCTTGGCTTTGTGTTCTCCATCTTTGAGCGTTCACATCGAGGTTTACTTGCGGTGGTGCCCCTAGTGGTTCGGTCGCGGGAGGTTCATGTTTCGTCTCGGTTGTTCAAGCAGAGAAAAAGTGACAGTCTCATTCTTCTTTCAAATTTAAGTAAGCCATATGGTTACAGAGTGTGACACTTTGTTGCTGATACCGTCAAGATTTTGGTCAGATATAGGCCAGTTTTTCTTGCGCTTCCCGTGGTCGTATTATGGGGGTATTACTGTGGGTCGTCGTTACTTTGGGCACAGTTTATCGTCTCTCTCCTTCAAGTACTTCGTCCCGTATAGACCGTTGGACCAGTTTTGGACGTGGGCATTTTGGTTGTTTGGTCATCAACTTGTCATTTCTACGCAGGACCTTAGTCATTATGGTCGCATTCTACTTCGGTCACTGCAGTGCTTTCGGTCTTATTACAGATGTTTTTCCCTCAGTCCATTAGTGCTGGCATTGACGTCTCTACTTCCACTTCTGTTTTGGTGCAGTCCCACCACATCGTCATGTGGGTGTTCATTTTCCGGCTGATAGTCCAGGTTCGATGCCAGACTTCACATTAAAAAAAAAAAAAAAAAGAAGACGAGGTTTTTCATCCGATCGGTCTTCTTCTTCGCTGCTATCAAGCGAATTGGCCCTATTTCGTTTTCTGGTGCCGAGAACGTGATGCCAATCCCGACTTTGCCTGTTTCCTTAGTAGCTGACTTCCTTCGTCACCTCCATCGCGACAAGAAGTTTCAAATCAGCACCATTTAAGGATATCGTTCTGCTTTGGCTAGGCTTTTACGTCTTTCTGCCGGCATCAGCATTAGTCTAAATGACAATATCTCTGCGCTCATTCGGGCTTTCGCGCTACAGTCTCGTCGTACTCGCCAGCTGTTACCGGAATGGGATATTGATGTGGTTCTGTGTACTCTGATTTGTCCGGCATTTGAACCCTTACAGTCTGCGTCTCTTAAAGCTGTGGCCTACAAGTCAGTTTTTCTCGCGGCTTTTGTTTTGGCGTCTAGAGTGTCTGAACTTCATGCTCTTGAAAGATCTTCTTTGACCCGCTCGGCGGGTTGGTCGCGCGTATCGTTCCGACCTATTCCGGAGTTCATCGCCAAAAGGAGTCTGTTCGCTTAGGTTCGTGTGCGCAACGTCTGTACTCCATCCCTGCGTTATCAGACTTCGTTCATGGCCTCGAAGACGACCTTCTGTTATGCCCTGTTCGAGCCATACGTCACTATCTCACTCGTACCGATCCCGGTCGGGGCTCGCGTCGTCTGTTATTCTTGTCCCTTCGTCCTTCGGCGGTACGTGACATTACTAGAATATCATCGCTTCGTGGTTAAGAAAGCCATTAAGTGGTCCTATCAATTGGCCATTGACGCTCCCCCGCTTCTATCGACGGCTTCTTCTCATGAAATCCGCGCCATCGCTTCGTCATGGCCCTTCTGGAAGAACTTCTCCCTCCATGACATTGTCCAGTCTTGTGCCTGGACAGCAAATTCCACGTTTACCAATTTCTATCTGAGAGATATGTCAGTCCAATCAGATAGTGTGACCATGCTTGGGCCACTAGTGGCTGCCCAGCACGTGGTCAGGTAACGTTCAAAAAGGGGGGGGGGGCAAAATTGTCATCATCGCAGCAAGTCTCCGGCTTGCTGTATCATCTCTCTCAGCATATCGTTAGTCCACACACTACATGATCACCAGAAAGAAGTAATAGCTCAACTTGCCAGTCAGCGACTCTCTAGTCATCAATCAAGAAACCTGACACAATGGTGAGTTTTAATCTTTGACCTTCCTGCAGATTTGATTGTGTCATTTCAGGTTAAGCTATGTTCTTCTAGTTCATCTCAGCTGAGTCTCCTGGCGGTCAACTCACAGTTTCAACGTACAAGAACTGACACTTTTGTGAGTATTAATAATGTTTATTTTCAGGTCACCAGTGTCAGCAGCAGTAAAGTACAGACAGTTGACAAAGACACAGAGTAGACTCAGAGATTCCGCTGTCAACTCTCAACAGTCCAATCTGCATCAAGGATTAAAGTACACAGAGTTGGATATAAGGCGGAATGTGGACTGACAGGGGTATCAGTTAGTCGCCTTGATTGACGTTGTAGGTTTCTTCTCATCTCATTCTTGCTTAACCTCCGAACTCTGACACTCAGGTTCCTTGGTTACTATGGTGGTAAGTCTGCGCACCCCTACCACAATCACAGATACATGGATGAAGTCATTTAAAATGATAAGTAACTTCTATTCTCCATAAGTAGCCGCTGCTTCACCATCCAGGGTTCTTTTTGATTGGGAATTATTCTCATATCTGTGCTCTTTTTAGGTCACCTAAGAGAAGAAATAGGTCAGTTGGGCCATCTCTCAAGTTATATGTTAAGATTTGACACAATTATGATTTTAATCTTTGTCTTTACTGCAGATCTGTTTGTGTCATTGCAGGTTATAACTATGGCCTTCTATATCGCAGCTGAGTCCCCTTGCAGTCAACTCACAAGTTCAACGCACAAAGATCTGAATGAAGGTTGACAAGACAAAGAGGAGACTCAAAGATTCCGCAGTCAACTCTCAACAGTCCAGCATCAGGGATTAAAGTACACAGAGTTGGACCTAAAGCGGAATGTGGACTAGCGCTGCGATTAGTTAGGTGGACGACTTGTATGGCACGTTGGCTAACACTATACCAACTCATCTTGCCTTACCTCCGAACTCGGGTGTCCTGATGCCTCAGTTCCGTTGGCGGTAATACTGCGTACCACTCCACATCACAGATAATGACACCTTGTATGATACATTGGCGTACAAAGATCCCAATCAATACATGCTGCCTTCCAAGTGCTCATCCCGGCCGTACTGCTTGAGTTCCTATACGGAGGGTAACATTGTGCTCCACATCCAAGACCACAACTGCATGCATGGAGACATGCATCAAGCTAAGTAACCACTTCTTATATCCTTGATTACCTTTTTGAGTGCTGACCAGGGTTTTCTTGTTGATTGTGATTGTCTTGTTTGTGATTATTTCAGCGGATATTCAGCCTGCTATTGCAAATACATTAAGGCCGAGGTTCCCACCTCCATATGTTGGTAGTGAGGCATAAATCAAAGCAGGTGTCGGTTTGGGCAATAAATATTAAACATTTATAAACAATGTTACTATTTATAACCAAACCAAACCTGCTTTGATGTAATGGCCCTCCCATCCTTCCCCTCACTCCGCGGCCTTGTACACTACAGGTCTCGGTTTATAACAATGAGAAAAGAGGAAGAGTATACTGGGAGCTGGCTTATATATCCAGGCTGAGCTGGGAGAGCTCCCCTAAAGGGAGACTACTCCTCTGGGGAATAACTCCCCAGGGGAGTTAACTTTTGGTTTAAACTTTCGTTTAACGTTTGTATTGTATATCTCTGTCAGAGATTAAGGCATAAATCAAAGCAGGTTTGGTTTGGTTATAAATAGTAACATTGTTTATAAATGTTTAATATTTGGTCGAGTGACGTATCAGTGTGAAACACTCGCGTGGTAGCATCCGACTGGATCAGAGTGACATGAAAATGACGTCATTCCGCGCATGCGCAGTAAAAAAGGTGCACGGGAATGGACGTTTTAGGGTCGAAGTGGGTCATTATTGGTCCGAATGGGTCGTGGGAGGTGTCAAAATGAAGCGCTCCTCCAGGGCGACCAAGTGGATGCATCTAAAATAAGGATTGGGATTGAACGCATAAAAAGCGGAACACGGACTAAAATAGAGAAAACCCCTATCAACCAGGTCTAGAGGGGCTAATATCGCTTCCCAGCGGATCGGGTCCTGCCGAAAGAGGCAGGGTGAGTTAGTGGGTGTATGTAAATTTAGGATTGGGGTTGAACATATAAAAAGCGGAACACGGACTTCACACCTAAAATAGAGAAAACACCTATCAACCAGGTCTAGAGGGGCTAATATCGGTCCCCGGTGGCTCGTGGCCTGCCGAAAGAGGCGGGGTGGGTTAGCGGGTGTATGTAAATTTAGGATTGGGTTTGAACATATAAAAAGAGGAACACGGACTTTTCACCTAAACCATGGGGAATCATCCAGGGAAGTGGGTAAGGTGGCATCTGCCAAGTTGCATGAAAAATTAGGATTTGGTTTGAACATATGAAAAGCGGAACACGGACTTTACACAGAAACCGCGGGGAATCATGGGTGTTTTGGGGCCCAGTCCATCCCTGGTCCACATGAACGCCCGCTGTTACCCCTTAACGCCTATCGTAACGTCTTAACGTCCTATCTGAACGCCTTAACGCCCGAGCATAGCGCATTGACGCCATGTTGTAGATCGATGAGAGAACAACAGCCACAATGATGACAGATGAGAGAACAACAACAACAACAACAGCAACAGGTATTCATATAGTTTATTCTCTCCAATGTTACATAATGCCGCGTTTGATATGTTTGCAATTCAAGTAGGCTCTTGTCCAATCAGAAGTCCTCGTTTGAGAAAGTTCAATCTTCGTTCGGTGTAACCTGTAACCTAATCGGACAGGCCTGGATACTGTTCAGGCAGCATGTCCTCAAACTGTTGTTTGCGCACTCTCATCGCATTTTCCTGGGCCTCGGTGGGTGATAGGTCAATATCCACTTCCAAGTGACGCTTGGACTTCATGATGGACCTGCGCGTGGAGTCGCCTTTCATTTTAATCGGTAACAGGCTATACCGCTCAAAGATGGCCATGGCTGCTTTCCGGATGCAGGGAAGCATTTTGACGTAGGCCTGTTGTAAGTTATTCTGTCTCCTATTACCGCAGCTTGGGTAGTAATAGCTTCATAAACAATACGATCCCAGAACGTATGTTCTTTCTCACTTTCCTGGGATGTAGGCGGACTATCTGAGGTCAAGCTCTCCGTATCAGTAGGTAGATTCTCGGCAGTCTCTGTTTCGGTCTCAGTCGTTGGACTCTTTGTATCAGGATCCGCCTCAATGGGCTCATCGGTGTCTTCAATCCCATGTATATCCTTCTGGTGTCGCATCATATCGTTATGTCTGGTGAACGTGTGTTCGCACTCCGAACAAGTATAACCCATGTTGATGGTTGAACGTCGACTGTAAGTTTTTGGGGTACGCATGCTTTTATAGACAGTAACGCTCGCCAACGCCCAGTTCAACGCTTCAACGCTTGGTGAAATAGCTCAGAAGCTCTGATTTTTATAGATATTCCATGGAATTGACACTAGTTCATCGAAATATAGAGACGCCCGTCAACGCCCGTCTCAACGCTTTAACACCCAATCTCAACGCCTCAACGCATTTTAATGAGGCGTTCAAACAAATGCTTCTTTTGAGCTATTGCACTGACGTACGCCGCTTTTCAATTCATGCCCGAGGTTTTCAACATCGACGCTGTTCTTTCAATTTCCATATGAACCGGGTACTTTCCAACAATTTTATAGGGGTCATTCTAACACAAAATGGCAAAGGAATTTTTTGAAGCGCTTTTTCGTGGCTTGGTCGACCGACTTGGATTTGGCAAAAATATACATTGTTTAAAGTTTCAGCCTCCTAGCCTACATTGAAAACGGAGGCGTTAACCCTATCTGGCCTGGGCGATTTTGGGTGTAACGCAGCCTGGAAAGCAAACATTTTGAAGAAATATGGCGAAAACATCACTTTTCTGGTACCTCAACATGGCCGCCATTTTGAATTTACTCATGATTCTCTGCTCGGGAGGGGGGGGTCATGCAAATAGACTCAAAATGACACCAATATGATAGTCTAAAAAGTCACAGAGTTTCAGCTCTCATTGTTTTGTCTTGCCGGAGATAAGAGCAAAAAACCAACGGCGGGGGGGGGGGTGCCTTTTTATCTCCGGATTATGTATGTATTTAATATAATTTTCAAGATGTATTCAATTACCGTGTGGTTCATAATATATCTATATCGGCGTTTGCTGCATTTTTTGAATGCCATTTTTTCAGATTGAGGGAGAAGCTTGAATGAACAATGGCTGGTTTTGTCACCAATGTTCTAAGCAGCGTTCCCGTTAATGGCTTTTTCTTCAGTCACGATTTTTCTTCAATTTTCACTATTGGAAAACGATCAGCCGAGAATCAGTCGCGAGGATATCGAGAAAGAAAAAATGAGAAAAAAAAACGATTGAGCCTTTTCGAAAAAAAAAAATCTCTCGCGATATTGTGTTTGAATCGTTTACCTATACGCGATCCGTTCTTCATCGCGAATCTTCAATCGCGAGGGAATCGGTTTTTTTCCCCACAAGGTGCGAGAGAATCGTGAGTCGGAGCGATATCTGACACGCAGGCCGTGTTGCCGTCGTACGCCGCTCGATCCGCGAACTGGGAACTACGTTTAATATTGGTGGCGGATTTGTCGATGGAAAACCTATATCACTATACTATACTGTATGAATGCGTAAGATAACCGGGTAATATATATGATTCAGGATCTATAGTCTCCCACAGGCCAAAGTAGAGCATATGGTGGAAATATCTATACACATACCGTACGAACAATAAAACCTCTAAATCATGCTGCTCCCTGTGACGTCCGCGCTCTGATATACTCAGGCGAATAGTATATTACAGGTTTATGTAATAATCGTGTTGGATGACAATGCGATAATGTTCAGTCAATCCCTGCATACGTCCGATCATTTCTTCACAAACAACGCTTTGGTATTCGGGTCCCAGTTTTCTAAATATAAAATTGAAAAACGGAATTTCTGCGAGTGGTCGTTTCACTCGGACTAAGAAAAGAGAAAATTTAAACTTGACCCTTCAATTTTCATTTAGATTTTTCAGCAGTCAAAATTCAAAATAGAAAAAAAACACTTAACAGTTCAATTTTCAATTTTCGATTTGGATTTTGCAGAAACAAACAATCCAAACTGAATTAACGTCCGCTGCACGGACCCTCTTGTCGTCGACATGTCTCGAGCTGACACATCGTGCTCTCACATCAGGCAGCATGAACCATCTGTATAGGCATCAAACTAACAAAACATTTACACGTTCGGCAGTATTAACAAAACTGTACCTGGCGGTTTCCCTAATTAAATCTAGACGTTCATCTTTGGGTAAGAAGTTGTGAATTTCAAGCGCAACAATCTGATAAACTTCTAGACAGATGTTCGAAATCTTAAGCTATACGCGCGTGTACAAAGAAAGGGACGATTTTGTGTTTTTCTCTGCCAATTGAAAGCAGTGCTCATGCTCCGCAAATAGTCCCCTGGGGAAGCCTGTTAACGAACAGTGAATCAAAATGAAATTGAATAGAACACACTTGCCAATCGAGAAAATTGTGGTCTTTGGCAGGGATGACGTACAAGGGGTTAACTTATCGGGACTATTTTTCTTTTGGTAGTCTGAAGCTTATAACAGCAATATCACGTTCGGCTATTTCCGTATTGGCGGAGCTTAGCCTCTCGCGTAGAACGCACAACTCCCCACTCATGGGGAGCGTATAGCGATCAAGTAATGAGCCGGCTACGAAATAGTGCCTTTGGTAATCGAGCGATCCGATCGCATTTTATTGTAAAATGAAGTTAATTTTAACCAAACGAACATAATTCATTCAAATTATACAAAACTATTTCTATGTTTAGTTGAATAATATCAATCTATCCCCATAACTTAGCAACTAGGCTAATTTTCGCCAATACGGAAATAGACGAATGCGAGATTGCCTCCACCGAAAATTAATTGTGCGCATGGTAAGATACGATTCTTTATTGTACTGAGCATCCCATTTGAGACAGAGTAGAAAACACATAAAAAGTAGAACAAATAAAAAAGTAAACAAACAAGTAGTATATAAAGGCTTAATTGGGTCGCATTGACCTACTTTTGGGGAGCTCATCGCGGAGCATGCGGAGCTCTCGTCCAATCAGAAGCCGTCAAAGCTATGCAAATGAGATGACGTCATCGATGACGTCACAGAGCTCTCGTCCAATCAGAAGCCGGTGATGTCCGGCCCTCTGCGGGACAATAGATAGCCTTTATCTGCTCTTCGGAAGCATCCATGGCCTGTACTGGGCCCGCGACAATATCGCCATCTATTTGCCCATATTAAATGGGCAGTGGGGAACCCTCAGTATTTATGGCCCAAACCAACACCTGCTTTGATGTATGCCTTAATCTCTGCCAGAGATATACAATACAAACGTTAAACGAAAGTTTAAACCAAAAGTTAACTCCTCTGGGGAGTTATCCCCCAGAGGAGTAGTCTCCCTTTAGGGGAGCTCTCCCCCAGAGGAGTAGTCTCCCCTCAAGGGAGCTCTCCCAGTTCAGCCTGGATATATAAGCCAGCCCCCAGTATACTCTTTCTCTTTTCTCGTTTGTACCTCCAGTGGTGCACATCAGGGAGTTTGCAATACAGTGCTAGTCGTTGTTGTTCAAAGACTAGTTGTTGTTGTTCAAAGATTTGTTTATATTTGAAACATTTTCTTTCTTGAATAATGTCTGAGTATTCTGTTCCCATTCCTTCAAATTCGTGCCGTTAGTGTGGGCGAGTTTCGACACGCTTAGATGCCCACACGCGTTGTTTCGTTTGTAAGACAAAATTTGCTATCGAAATAACTCGTGTAATGAATGTGTGTCTTGGGATAATGATGCTTGGAAAAATTATGCACAAGCCCGTAGGTCCTATTTACTTCAGGACCCTGATCTATCGGAAATCGATAGACGGGTGTTGGAAATTGCATTAGTTGAGGACATTAAAATTGATCAAGATCTGGGTGGTCCCGTGTTAGATTTACCCCGTAATTCTAAAAAGTCCGACTCCTTCTTCTATCTCTGGTAATATACTAGAGGACCGTCGTACAGGAACTTAGCGAGATGATACTGTATAGTCTGGCCTACTTTGGCATAGCATTGTCGGTAGGCCTTGAGAAACCTGTTTCTTTGTTCAGCAAACAAAGGCCAGGCCGGTCGCTAGGACTTTCTATTGTCCCCAACGGACAAACGAATTTGATCTTACCGCGTGGTCAGTTCACGGTCAATTGGTACGGCTGATTTTACAATAGTGATAAAATCGTTCTGTTTTTGGCCTTTACGTCTTAAATCTTCCCCTGCTGTTTTGTTTAAAAGAAAACAGCCTCTCATTCTATGGAAGGGCGGTTGTACTCGGCTTTGAATGTTCGCATTACGGATTTACAACCTCCTCTTTCGTGGACACGTCCCGTATGTCTTGCTTGCTCTTTCAGCTGCATGGTCGAATGCTTACGGTGTCGGACTGAAGATTTAAAGAACAACTTTACAAAACCGTTATCTTTCTCGTTCCAGACTTCATTCAGGAGGTTATTTGTTATGAACCGTACGAAATTGAACAAAGATTTGTCTTCACGGAATAGAAATGCTTCAACGTATTATAACGTCGGAGAATTACAGGTTCTGCAGAGAGTTGCAGTCCGTCATTTTTCGTTGTTGTTGTTGTTCTTGTGTGTCCGACTTTTTCCATTTGTGGGAGTTTTTCTGCTATGCATGCTGTTCGTTGCTCCTACCAGAATTTAGTCTCTTGTTTTATCAAGTGTTATTCCGTCTATTTGATATCATTGTGATCAAGAGAGAACTTGCAGAGTTTTTTCTATGTCTTTGACTTTACGTGTTGTTGTTGTTGCGTTTGTCTTCGTCATTACAAGCCAACAGCTATACACTAGGGCTCTTTGTTACATATTAATGAGCTATCTTATTACTCTCTTTGTGTAATCAAGGCTGTGTTGAACAACAAAAGAGATCACGAGTTGTTTATTAAGAAATTGTGCTATTCTTTGAAACACATTTTTCTGTTGGTAAATATTGCATTGTGATGTATTCATTTTCACAACCAAATTTCCCCATCGCTATTTTGAATTAGTTGTACAATTCAAATTGGGTTGAGCTGTAATTTTATTTCTTTGTTCTGAGAATTTATTATTATTAGCTTGGGGATTATTCTCCGAGAAATCTTAGAATTGCTCTCGTTCGACAGCACGTGGGGTATTTATTGATCATTACCCTGTCAGTGGTCGGGCGGGATCAGGCCTGAAGTTTCTCAATCATCGGCCTGGACAGCATAAGTCTGTTCCATCAGGCGGTCTTCTTGTTCTTTGTAAGTTCCGTGTATGTTTACCGGTTACAGCCTGGTAAGAAGATCCACAGACTGCCTTGGCAATGTTTGTTTCGCCTCGATAGCCTCGTCCAAAACATCCTTTGGTTTACTGCATTTATTTCATCTTTATCTTTTTTAAGTAAAGACAACCGGGCGCGCTGACCGACTGCGCCACGGAGACTAAGCTGGACTTGTCTGTTTAAAAAACCGGATGATAATTTATATCTATTCCATTTGAGTTTTATGTCCAGTTTGGACCTCTAATAAGGGGGCGAGTCTAGATTGAACATTGTTTTGGTTGGTCAAGTTAATTTGTGAGATTTGTGACCTTATTGTTCATTTACCGGCGAGAGACATCAAAATGTATTGGCTCTCTTCGGGGAATTTTAAATTTTATTGAAGATCCTCCTACTTCACGTGGAAGTTTCTTTGTGTTGATTGTTGGGGTTGTTACTACCATAGAGTAACGTTCTCGATTAACGCTGGGAACAATGAATGTGTTCACCTCCTAGATGCGTTCAAATCTCATTACAAGTCTCGCATAATACGGCTGTTTTGTTTCGACTCCACTGTGATTTTTTTTCCAGTTTCGACTACAGTTTTCAGATTTATCTTCAGAGGTTTTACCCGCCTCTTTCGGGTGCGTATATGTACAGATAAATTGAACTGATTGGTAAGTTTTTGGGAAAATCACTACGCCGTTTCTCAAGCAACGCCATTCGCGTTTCGCATTACGTCGTTGTTGTTACACCTCGTCGACGTTCCATTACGTCGTCACGTGGTCCTCTTACTCCGGCATCGACACCTTCCATCTAGTAGTCCTTTCCGTACGCCATAACGCTGTTCACCACGTCGTTCTTTTATTCCTCCTTATCAGGGTCGTCAAGTTCGACAGTTCCGGTCGCCATTGCTGGATCTTTTTCTTCATTGTATAGAGACTTGGCGTTGTTCGCTTGCACGTCTCTCGATGTCGGTGTTTTTCTAATAAGTCGATTCGGCGTTGCGTCTTCTTTATCGCTGGGTTGACCCCCATCGCTTTGCGAGATGCGTATCTTTGTATACCAATTCATCCTCGTTTTTGTCGGCGTGTCTCCTACGATTCACCATCGTCGGTCGTCGATTTCGTGTGACAAATCTTCCGTTCGGAGTCAACATCGCCCTTGTATCACTTTTATAGCTTGGCTTTGTGTTCTCCATCTTGGAGCGTTCACATCGAGGTTTACTTGCGGTGGTGCCCCTATTGGTTCGGTCACGGGAGGTTCATTTTTCGTCTCGGTTGTTCAAGCAGAGAAAAAGCGACAGTCTCATTCTTCTTTCAAATTGATGTAAGCCATATGGTTACAGAGTGTGACACTTTGTAGCTGATACCGTCAAGATTTTGGTCAGATATAGGCCAGTTTTTCTTGCGGTTCCGTTGGTCGTATTATGGGGGTATTACTGTGGGTTCGTCGTTACTTTGGGGAAAGTTTTTCGTCTCTCTCCTTCAAGTACTTCGTCCCGTATAGACCGTTGGACCAGTTTTGGACGTGGGCATTTTGGTTGTTTGGTCATCAACTTGTCATTTCTTCGCAGGACCTTAGTCATTATGGTCGCATTCTACTTCGGTCACTGCAGTGCCTTCGGTCTTATTACAGATGTTTTTCCCTCAGTCCATTAGTGCTGGTATTGACGTCTCTACTTCCACTTCTGTTTTGGTGGCAGTCCCACCACATCGTCATGTGGGGTGTTCATTTTCCGGCTGATAGTCTAGGTTCGATGCCAGACTTCACATTAAAAAAAAAAAAAAAAAAAAAAAAGACGAGGTTTTTCATCCGATCGGTCTTCTTCTTCGCTGCTATCAAGCGAATCGGGCCTATTTCGTTTTCTGATGCCGAGAACGTGATGCCAATCCCGATTTTGCCTCTGTTTCCTTAGTCGTTCTGCTTTGGCTAGGCTTTTACGTCTTTCTGCCGGCATCAACATTAGTCTAAATGACAATATCTCTGCGCTCATTCGGGCTTTCGCGCTACAGTCTCGTCGTACTCGCCAGCTGTTACCGAAATGGGATATTGATGTGGTTCTGTGTGCTCTGATTCGTCCGCCATTTGAACCCTTACAGTCCGCGTCTCTTAAAGCTGTGGCCTACAAGTCAGTTTTTCTCGCGGCTTTTGTTTTGGCGTCTAGAGTGTCTGAACTTCATGCTCTTGAAAGATCTTCTTTGACCTGGTCGGCGGATTGGTCGCGCGTATCGTTCCGACCTATTCCGAATTTCATCGCCAAAAGGAGTCTGTTCGCTTAGGTTCGTGTGCGCAACGTCTGTACTCCATCGCTGCGTTATCAGACTTCGTTCATGGCCTCGAAGACGACCTTCTGTTATGCCCTGTTCGAGCCATACGTCACTATCTCACTCGTACCGATCCCGGTCGGGGCTCGCGTCGTCTGCTATTCTTGTCCCTTCGTCCTTCGGCGGTACGTGACATTACTAAGAATATCATCGCTTCGTGGTTAAGAAAGCCATTAAGTGGTCTTATCAATTGGCCATTGACGCTCCCCCGCTTCTATCGACTGCTTCTTCTCATGAAATCCGCGCCATCGCTTCGTCATGGCCTTTATGGAAGAACTTGTCCCTCCATGACATTGTCCAGTCTTGTGCCTGGACAGCAAATTCCACGTTTACCAATTTCTATCTGAGAGATATGTCAGTCCAATCAGATAGTGTGACCATCCTTGGGCCACTAGTGGCTGCCCAGCACGTGGTCAGGTAATGTTCAAAAAAGGGGGGGGGGTGGCAAAATTGTCATCATCGCAGCAAGTCTCCGGCTTGTTGTATCATCTCTCTCAGTCATATCGTTAGTCCACACACTACATGATCACCAGAAAGAAGTAATAGCTCAACTTGCCAGTCAGCGACTCTCTAGTCATCAATCAAGAAACCTGACACAATGGTGAGTTTTAAGCTTTGACCTTACTGCAGATTTGATTGTGTCATTTCAGATTAAGCTATGTTCTTCTAGCTCATTTCAGCTGAGTCTCCTGGCGGTCAACTCACAGTTTCAACGTACAAGAACTGACACTTTTGGGAGTATTAATAATGTTTATTTTCAGGTCACCAGTGTCAGCAGCAGTAAAGTATAGACAGTTTACAAAGACACAGAGTAGACTCAGAGATTCCGCTGTCAACTCTCAACAGTCCAATCTGCATCAAGTATTAAAGTACACAGAGTTGGATATAAGGCGGAATGTGGACTGACAGGGGTATCAATTAGTCACCTTGATTGACGATGTAGGTTTCTTCCCACCTCATTCTTGTTTAACCTCCGAACTCTGACACTCAGGTTCCTTGGTTTCTATGGTGGTAAGTCTGCGCACCCCTACCACAATCACAGATACATGGATGAAGTCATTTAAAATGATAAGTAACTTCTATTCTCCATAAGTAACCGCTGCTTCACCATCCAGGGTTCTTTTTGATTGAGAATTATTCTCATATCTGTGCTCTTTTTAGGTCACCTAAGAGAAGAAATAGGTCAGTTGGGCCATCTCTCAAGTTATATGTTAAGATTTGACACAATTATGATTTTAATCTTTGTCTTTACTGCAGATCTGTTTGTGTCATTTCAGGTTATAGCTATGGCCTTCTATATCGCAGCTGAGTCCCCTTGCAGTCAACTCACAAGTTCAACGCACAAAGATCTGAATGAAGGTTGACAAGACAAAGAGGAGACTCAAAGATTCCGCTGTCAACTCTCAACAGTCCACCTTCAGGGTTTAAAGTACACAGAGTTGGACCTAAAGCGGAATGGGGACTAGCGCTGCGAATAGTCTTGTGGACGACTTGTATGGCACGATGGCTAACACTATACCAACTCATACTTGCCTTACCTCCGAACTCGGGTGTCCTGATACCTCAGTTCCGTTGGCGGCAATATTGCGTATCACTCCACATCACAGATAATGACACCTTGTATGATATATTGGCGTATAAAGATCCCAATCAATACATGCTGCCTTCCAAGTGCTCATCTTGGCGTACGGCCTAATTTCCTTTACGGAGGGTAACACTGTGCTCCACATCCAAGACCACAGCTACATGCATGGAGACATGCATCAAGCTAAGTAACCACTTCTTATATCCTTGATTACCTTTCTGAGTACTGACCAGGGTTTTCTTGTGGATTGTGATTGTCTTGTTTGTGATTATTTCAGCGGATATTCAGCCTACTATTGCAAATACATTAAGGCCGAGGTTCCCACCGCCATATGTTGGTAGTGAGGTATAAATCAAAGCAGGTGTAGGTTTGGGCCATAAATATTAAACATTTATAAACAATGTTATATTTATAACCAAACCAAACCTGCTTTGATGTAATGACCCTCCCATCCTTCCCCTCACTCCGCGGCCTTGTACACTACAGGTCTCGGTTTATAACAATGAGAAAAGAAGAAGAGTATACTGGGGGCTGGCTTATATATCCAGGCTGAACTGGGAGAGCTCCCTTGAGGGGAGACTACTCCTCTGGAGGAATAACTCCCCAGGGGAGAGCTCCCCTAAAGGGAGACTACTCCTCTGGGGAATAACTCCCCAGGGGAGTTAACTTTTGGTTTAAACTTTCGTTTAACGTTTGTATTGTATATCTCTGGCAGAGATTAAGGCATAAATCAAAGCAGGTTTGGTTTGGTTATAAATAGTAACATTGTTTATAAATGTTTAATCTCTCAATACAAGGTAAAGGGTCCTAGTGGGAATTGAACCCGGGTCGCTTTATCAAGAGGCAGACACGTTATCCATTAGGCCACGAGTCATATGATACAAACCAAGGTTGAAAATAGCACATATATGTCTACTATATGGCCCATACTGGCCCACTAGCCAATGTTGAACCTAATGGGAAATGTACTCCTGGTCATTGTAGTATGGGCTGTTTGGTTTTGTTTTTCACATCTCAACACCTAGAACACGATGGTCGGGGTCGCGAAGCGATTGGTTGAAATCTTTTGAAAAAAGTCACTGTGCGCATGCGTAATGGGTAAATAGCGCTGGGAGGCCGCTTTGGGGCCCGGAGGGGTCCCCAGAGGTCCGATTGAGTCGAGTGAGGTATCAATGTAAAGAACTCGTGAGGGCGCATCCATCTGGATGGGTGTAATGTGGAACTGACATCATTCTACGCACGCGCAGTAGATAAAGGGTACGGAAATACACGTTTTGGGGTCCAGGTGGGCCACTATTGGGCCGATTGCATCAAGTGAGGTATCATTGTAAAGCATACGCAAGGGAGCATCCAGCGGGATGGCTGAAACGTGAAACTGACGTCATTCTGCGCATGCGCAGTAGACAAAGTGTACGAAAATACACGTTTTGGGGTTCAGGTGGACCACTAGTGGGCCGATTGCATCAAGTGAGGTATCATTGTAAAGCATACGTGAGGGACCATCTAGCAGGCTGGTTGAAACGTGGAACTGACGTAATTCTGTGCATGCGCAGTGGAAAAAGGGTATGGAAATAGACGTTTTGGGGTCTAGGTGGGCCACTAGTGAGCCGATGGAGTCGAGTGTGGTATCATTGTAAAGCATACGCAAGGGAGCATCCGACGGTATGGCTGAAACGTGGAACTGACGTCATTCTGCGCATGCGCATTAGACAAACTATATGGACATAGACGTTTTGGGGTGTAGGTGGGCCACTGTTGTTCCGATTGGGTCGAGTGAGGTATCATTGTTAAGCATACCTGAGGGAGCATCCGACGGGATGGATGTGACGTACAACTGACGTCATTCTGCGCATGCTCAGTAAACAAAGTATATGGAAATAGACGCTTTGGGACCTAGGCGGGTCACTAGTGGTCCGATGGAGTCGAGTGAGGTATTATTGTAAAGCATACGTGAGGGAGCATCCGATGGGATGAGTGTGACGTAGAACTGACGCATGCTGCGCATGCGCAGTAGAGAAAATGTATGGACATAGACGTTTAGTGGACGAGAGGGGCCACTGGTGGTCCGATTGAGTCGTGAGAGGTATCATCTTGTAGCCCTTGGGGTGTAGACCGCGATTTGAGGGATGTCCACGTCATCTATGACGTCGTTGGTGACGTCATCAGTAGGAGTAGTAGCCAAAGTGGGTATTCTGGGAGTGTGAAGGGTGATGTTTGGGGTCGAGATCACCCAAAATTGGTCAGAATGGGTCGTGTGAGGTGTCATGTTGAAGCATGCGTTGGGGAGCATCCCTCTGGGTGGGTGTGCGTCGTGGAAGTACCACCCATCTGCGCATGCGCAGTAGAAAAGCGGCATTGGAATGGATGTTGAGATGTTGAGATGGACTACCATTGTCCGAGTGAGTCGTGTGAGGTATAGTAGTCAAGCACTGGTGGACTAGTCAGACTGAATGCCCCTGTGCAGTCGCGGATTAGTAGAGAAAGAGGAGTTTCGGAAGTGCAGAAGAGCTTTTGTGGGCCCTTTTCCATCCGGCTACCTGATAGAGTTACCTGTTTGTGCGTGTGAGTGCGCACTTGCGTGTGTTTGTGTGTGTGTATGGGTGTGCGCGCGCGTTTGTTGTGGTATGTGTGGTTGGGTGTGTGTGTGTTCTTACACAGTTTGCCGTAGGAGGGGAACCTTCTGTCATCGCGACAATATGCTCAGACACATTCAATTTAAACACAACCAAGACACATCAACAACAAGCATATAGTGTATTATACATTTTATTCTCCCTTCCATCACAATACACCCAGGCTGAGGGAGTCTCCCTGGGTATGTTCACAGCAAAACAAATTGAAATATCAAACACCAGCATTCCATTATTTAACGCACCGTCACATTAGGTACATGTGTTTATTGGGCTCAAGTCAACGATCAGCATGTACACCTATAGAGTATATACGTCATGTTATGCTATTCATCAGTGCATGGGTGACGACATTCAGCCGATGGACTGGTCGATCAGTTTAGCCACGAAGAACGCAACATTGGTCACCCTCTCCACTGTCCATTTGGTGTTGGGGCGTTGATGTTGCACCCATTCCAAGGGATCCACGTTCTCTAGTTGGGTCAAGAACGTCTCCAGTGACGCATGATTGGTAATGGTGAACGGCTGGTCGAACAATTGGTTGTTGCCACTGGAATAGAAATACCAGAGTTGACCCGTCATCTTATGGCGTAAGATGTACCCAAAAGCGAGATTTAACTTCTAGGCCGTAGTTTGGTCGTTCAAGATGCCTTCCACGTAGTTGCGCAGATGGCGGAGGTCGGTCAGTCGGAAATTGTACAAGTCCAATATAGGGCGATGACGGTGGAAACAGTGCCGAATCATGGACCAATGGCGCCGATAGATGTCACTTACTTCACTGGTATCCGGGAAGAGATCGCTAGGAACATTTATGGGCTCGTCCAGAAAATGTTCGATGTTGTCAGGTGTATGACTCGGAACCGTAACGCTAAGGTCCGGCTGGATATCCAGGCCCCCCTGGACTGTGGGTATACGCGGGCTCTCCGTGATCACATCACCAGTCGCATTCGTCTCCCTGGGATCGTCTTCACTGGGACTGACCCTCCTGGGTGCATCTTCAGTGGGAAGTTGTCGCCGTGGTGACGGGGCATGAATCAAACGTTGATGATGTCTTAACTGATTGGGTCGTTTGAAGAGTTGACCACAATCGTTACATTGTTCCGTCGCGCCCTCGTGGAGTGCTCTCTCATGGCGCCTTAAAATATCCCCCCGATTAAATGACCGTCAGCACGTTTTACAAGTATACTTCAAGGCATTGTGGGCGGAGGCCTCGTGGCGTCGTAAATTGTTTAGACGAGTAAATGGCTTCAGGCATGTCGTGCAAGTGAACTTGTCGACTGCGAATCAGCGAATGATGAAAACTGTTAATTGCCCTCACTTTTGTGAGCCCTCAACCCACAAAAACTCTCCTACGTTGTTCTCTTCACCAATCAGTGCATCGCTCGGGTAAGCGCTTGAAACTTGTGTTCCCCTATACATTAGCCCATAGGGAAGGGCATATGAACCATCCGTGGTCCAAATAGGTCGTATGAGATGTCCTGTTGGAACACTCGTGGGAAGGAAGTCCCAACTCTCATGCGCAGTCGTGGATGGAGCGCTAATGGGGTAGAGTCCGCCTGGGGTGATTGCTATTGAAAGTCACGGCATTCAGCGCATGCGCGGTCGGGTGGTAGTAGAGAAAGGGCAGTTTCGGAGGCGCGCTTGCACGAGTAGTTGATAAAGTGCTCATGTTCGATCTGGCTACCTGATAGGTTACCTCTCCTGTATAGGATACCGAGTACACAACGTGTGTTTGTGTGCGTGTATGTGTTTTTGTGTGTCTGACCAAGCACCATGTCGAGTCCTTGTACGCTCTCTCAGAAAAGTTTCTCTCATTGCGGTAGTATGCTCAGACGCATTCAGTGTAAACACAACTAAGAAACATCAACTACAATAAGCATATTACGTATTACACATTTTATTTACCCTCCATCACAATATGGTTACAATTCTGGTATGCTCTTGTCCGGATATCAGACGCATTGTTGGTTGTTCTTGTACTCTGCTTTTGGCATTTGTTGTTGCGTCTGTCTTTATCCACAGAGTAAATATTGCAATATCAAATACCATGTTATTTTACTACAAACGACGTAACATTAGGTACATGTGTTTACAGAGCAGATTGCAACGATTAGTATGTAGACCATTCCACCTGCCATTGTTCATTGGGGCGTTCGTGATAGGCCCATTCCAAGGGATCCACGGTGTCCAGTTCCTCCACCATCGTCTCTAGTGACGCCCGATTGGTGATGGTGAATGGCTCGTCGAACACGAGGGTATTGTGACTGGAATAGAAATACCGGAGTTGACCCGTCATCTTATGGCATAACATGTACCCAAAGGTGAGATTTAATTTGAAGGCCGTGGTGTGGTCTTTGAAGATGGTTTCCACGTAGCTGCGTAGACGGGCGAGGTCGGTCCGTCGGAAATTGTACAAGTTCAATATAGGGCGATGGCGGTGAAAACAGTGCCGGATCATGGGTCAATGGCGCCGATAGATGTCACTTACCGGATGGTCTTCGGGTAACAGATCGATGGGGACCTCCACCGGATCTTCCAGAAAATGTTCGCTGCTGTCAGACGAATGAGTCGGAACAGTAACGCTAGGGTCCGGCTGGATATCTATGCCCTTCTGAACTGTGTGTATAGGCGAGCTCTTCGTGATCGCCTCACCAGTGGCATTCGTCTCCTCGGGCCCGTCTTCACTGGGTCTGAGCCTTTTCGGTGCCTGTTCAGTGGGCAGTTGTTGTCGTGGTGACGGGGCATGAATCAAACGTTGATGCTGCCTTAACTGACTGGGTCGTTTGAAGAGTCGACCGCAATCATTACATTGTTCCGTCGCGCCCTCGTGAAGTGCTCGCTCATGGCGCAGAAAATTTTCCAGGCGATTAAATGACCGTGAGCACGTTTTACAAGTATACTGCGAGGCATTGTAGATGGAGGACTCGTGGCGTCGTGAATTGTCTAGACGAGTAAATGGCCTCAGGCAGGTCGTACAAGGGAACATGTCGACTGCGGATCAGCGAATGACGAAAACCCCGATACACCGCCACTTTTATAAGCCCGCACCACACCAGAACTCTCCTACGTTGTTCTCTCCACCAATCAGCGCATCGCCGTCCTGTACAGCCTATGCTCGAGTGCACACTTGAGACATGTGTATCCCAATGCATTAGCCATAAGGGTGGGCATATGACCCTTGGGCATACACGTGAACTCTGGGGTGTACCCAGAGAAGACTAGATGACGTCATCTTTGACCCCATGAGTAGTAGAGAAAGCACAGTCGCTCGGTCGCCCACTTGAGACAGGCCATGTTAAAACACCCAAGGCTGTAATTCAATCCCAATACAGTACACTGCTGTTCTGTATTAATTCAATTTGTGTTCTCTAAGCCAGCATTGCTGCTCTTTAACACGAAACAGACGCTATAAAGAACTACAATGCTGTTTTACCATGATGAATTGATCCCCTGTAACAGCAACCCTGTATCAGCAACACTACATTGAGTTTCTGTACACTGTTGGAGTTGTGTATCATCACAGGAAGATGACGTCATCACACGTCTGTGACAGCACCTGGTGGTGCCGCCTGAACCCTGATGACGACCCGCATGCACGGGCGCTCACCTATGTACATCTTCGGAAGTGACGTCATAGCCGGAAATGCCATCATGACGCCCGGTGGTGGTAGTAGCTCCTGTGGGGCGGTCTATACTACTTATCAAATTGACCTCTGATGCACCCTGTACCCTTTAGCCCGTAGGGCATAGGGTACACCAGGGTTCGGGTGCACTGGGTTGAGGGCTCACAAAAGTGGGGGTATGTGACAGTTTTCATCATTCGCTGATCCGCAGTCGACATGCTCACTTGCACGACATGGCTGAAGCCATTTACTCGTCTAAACAATTTACGACGCCACGAGGCCTCCGCCCACAATGCCTTGAAGTACACTTGTAAAACGTGCTCACGGTCATTTAATCGGGGGGATATTTTACGGCGCCATGAGAGAGCACTCCACGAGGGCGCGACGGAACAATGTAACGATTGTGGTCAACTCTTCAAACGACAGTTAAGACATCACCAACGTTTGATTCATGCCCCGTCACCACGGCGACAACTTCCCACTGAAGATGCACCCAGGAGGGTTAGTCCCAGTGAAGACGAGCCCAGGGAGACGAATGCCACTGGTGATATGATCACGGAGAGCCCGAGTATACCCACAGTCCAGGAAGGCCTGAATATCCAGCCGGACCTTAGCGTTACGGTTCCGAGTCATACAGCTGACAACATCGAATATTTTCTGGACGAGCCCATAAATGTTCCTAGCGATCCCTTCCCGGATACCAGTGAAGTAAGTGACATCTATCGGCGCCATTGGTTCATGATTCGGTACTGTTTCCACCGTCATCGCCCTATATTGGACTTATACAATTTCCAACTGACCGACCTCCCCCATCTGCGCAACTACGTGGAAGCCATCTTCAACGACCAAACTACGGCCTTCAAGTTAAATCTCGCTTTTGGGTACATCTTACGCCATAAGATGACGGGTCAACTCCGGTATTTCTATTCCAGTGGCAACAACCAATTGTTCGACCAGCCGTTCACCATTACCAATCATGCGTCACTGGAGACGTTCTTGACCCAACTAGAGAACGTGGATCCCTTGGAATGGGTGCAACATCAACGCCCCAACACCAAATGGACAGTGCAGAGGGTGACCAATGTTACGTTCTTCGTGGCTAAACTGATCGACCAGTCCATCGGCTGAATGTCGTCACCCATGCACTGATGAATAGCATAACATGCCGTATATACTCTATAGGTCTACATGCTGATCGTTGACTTGAGCTCAGTAAACACATGTACCTAATGTGACGGTGCGTTAAATAATGGATTGCTGGTGTTTGATATTTCGATTTGTTTTGCTGTGAACATACCCAGGGCGACTCCCTCAGCCTGGGTGTATTGTGATGGAAGGGAGAATAAAATGTATAATACACTATATGTTTGTTGTTGATGTCTCTTGGTTGTGTTTACATTGAATGTGTCTGAGCATATTGTCGCGATGACAAAAGATTCCTCTCCTACGGCAAACTGTGTAAGAACACACACACACCCAACCACACATACCACCACAAACGCGCGCGCACACCCATACACACACACAAACACACGCACGCGCGCATTCACACGCACACACAGATAACTCTATCAGGTAGCCGGATGGAAAAGGGCCCTCAAAAGCTCTTCTGCACTTCCGAAACTCTTCTTTCTCTACTAATCCCCGACTGCGCAGGGGCATTCGGTCTGGCTAGTCCACCAATGCTTGACTAGTATACCTCACACGACTCACTCGGACAATGGTAGTCCATCTCAACATCTCAACATCTCAACATCCATTCCAATGCCCCTTTTCTACTGCACATGCGCAGATGGATGGTACTTCCACGACGCACACCCACCCAGTCGGATGCTCTCCAACGAATGCTTCAACATGACACCTCACACGACCCATTCTGATCAATTTTGGGTCATCTCGACCCCAAACACCACCTTTCACACTCCCAGAATACCCACTTTGGCTACTACTCCTACTGATGACGTCTCCAATGACGTCACAGATGCCGTGGACATCCCTCAAATCGTGGTCTACACCTCGAGGGCTCCAAGATGATATCTCACTCGACCGAATCAGACCATCAGGGGCACACCTACACCCTAAAACGTCTATGTCCATACTCTTTGTCTAGTGCGCATGCGCAGAATGACATCAGTTTTACGTTTCAGTCATACCGTCGGATGCTCCCTCGCGTATGCTTTACAATGATACCTCACTCGATGCAATCGGCCCAATAGTGGCCCCTCTCGGCCCAAAACGTCTATGTCCATACCCTTTCTCTAGTGCGCATGCGCTGCATGACGTCAGTTTCACGTCACACCCCTCACCTCGGATGCTCCCTCGCGTATGCTTTACAATGATACCTCACTTGATGCAATCGGTCCACTAGTGGTTCGCCTAGACCCCAAAACGTCTATTTCCATACCATTTTCCCACAATTCCCTGTCTGCGCATGCGCAGAACGTTAAAAACAAACAACACACTAGTCCAGGCGCATGCTCCTCCATGTATGCAT
This sequence comes from Hanleya hanleyi, assembly GCA_036873755.1. Classification (NCBI taxonomy): domain Eukaryota; kingdom Metazoa; phylum Mollusca; class Polyplacophora; order Lepidopleurida; family Hanleyidae; genus Hanleya; species Hanleya hanleyi. The sequence goes on from JAVTVY010006014.1 coordinate 23,150, forward strand.
TGCATTGATACCTCACTCGACTCCATCGGACCACTAGTGGTCCACCTAGACCTCAAAACGTCTATTGCCATACTCTTTGTCTACTGCGCATGCGCAGAATGACGTCAGTTACACATCTCACCCCTTACTTCGGATGCTCCCTCATGTATGCTTTACAATGATACCTCACTCGACCCAATCGGACGAATAGTGGCCCCTCTGGGCCTTTGTCTACTGCGCATGCGCAGAATGACGTCACTTCCACGTTTCAGCCATTTCGCTGGATGCTCCCTCACGTATGCTTTACAATGATTCCTCACTCGATGCAATCCGCCCAATAGTGGTCCATCTAGACCCCAAAAACCCTATTTCCATACCCTTTGTCTACTGCGCATGCGCAGAATGACGCCAGTTTCACGTTTCAGCCATCCCGCTGGATGCTCCCTCGCGTATGCTTTACAATGATATCTCACTTGATGCAATCGGCCCAATAGTGGCCCACCTAGACCTCAAAACGGCTATTTCCATACCCTTTGTCTACTGCGCATGCGCAGAATGACGTCAGTTACACGTCTCACCCCTCACTCGATACCTCACTCGACCCAATCGGACGAATAGTGGCCCCTCTGGGCCACAAAACGTCTATTTGCATAGTCTTGGTCTACTGCGCATGCGCAGAATGACATCACTTCCACGTTTCAGCCATTCCGCTGGATGCTCCCTCACGTATGCTTTACAATGATTCCTCACTTGATGCACTCGGCCCAATAGTGGCCCACCTAGACCCTAAAACGGCTATTTCCATACCCTTTGTCTGCTGCGCATGCGCAGAATGACGCCAGTTTCACGTTCCAGCCATCCCGCTGGATGCTCCCTCACGCATGCTTCACATTGATACCTCACTCGACTCAATCGAACCTCTAGGGACCCCTCTGGGCCCCAACACGTCCTCCCAGCGCTATTTACCCACTACGCATGCGCACAGTGACTTTTTCAAAAAATTTCAACCAATCGCTTGGGGACCCTGCCCATCGTGTTCTAGGTGTTGAGATGTGAAAAACAAAACCAAACAACTCATACTACAATGACCAGGAGTAAATTTCCCATTAGGTTCAACATTGGCCAGTGGGCCAGTATGGGCCATATAGTAGGCATATATATGCTATTTTCAACCTTGGTTTGTATCATATGACTCGTGGCCTAATGGATAACGTGTCTACCTCTTGATAAAGCGACCCGGGTTCAATTCCCACTAGGACCCTTTACCTTATGCCACTGTATCGAGAAACTGAGGGTTCCGCACTTGCCATTTAACATGGGCAAATAGATGGCGATATTGTCGGGGACCCTGTACAGTCCATGGATGCTTCGGAAGGGCAGATAAAGGCTATCTATATTTGCCCCGGAAAGGGCCGGACATTGCCGGCTTCTGCTCGGTGACATCATGTCATTTGCATAACTTTGACGGCTTCTCATTGGACGAGAGCTCGGTGACGTCATCGAAATGACGGCTTCTGATTGGGCTAGAGCTCCGCATGCTCCGCGATGACGTCATCTCATTTGCATAAATGATAAGGAATTTACTCTTTCTATACTACTCTGCGTTAATACGAGCGTTACAGTGGTAAGGCGGGTGTTACTGTGTTAAGACGGCCGCACGTTCACCAGGAACTACGATAAGATAAGTCTGAATTTGAAAAGGCAAGTTATTATCTTATACGTCTTCGAAATATGGATTTTAATTCCGAAATTATCTAATTACCCCTTTGTACTGGCAGAGACCGGCTGATGCGAAGGGATATATGTTGACTGAAATCAAATATTATTCTAAAATCAGTCCTAGGTGGATACAATACCCAGTAACTGATGACCAATATTTCTGGCCCTGAATGCTGAATTTGCTCGAAATTTTTACTCGATTAGATCTACCCAGGTGTTGGCGTATAATTTCCGCTGCCAGTATCAGTAGGCCTCTCTGCAGGGTCAGCGGTTCAAGTTTACGGCGGGTGTTCTCTCCCGTCATCATAGAATTCGGACTAACAGTTCTGGCGTCAGTTGAATATATCGTGTGATGTTTAATTATCTCGACGCATCTATTATATTATGTTGTCCAAACCAAAACAAATCCCCACGAGCTCGGGTACAACTTAGTAACTCGAAATTTCGACTTAGTGTCTCGACATTTGCAATCTGGGGTTATATGATGACATTCCAGATACTAAGTCGAAATTTAGAGATATATCGTGAAAAAAAAACAATTTCGTACTATAATATTTTTTATATATATCTCGGATTTTGACTTAGTATCTCGAATCTCATGTACCGGTAACCATAGATTGGAAAACAGCCCTGTCCACCTATGAACAGAATAGCCTGCTTCCGTTTAAATAAGGCGAGATCCCACGCACAGAGCCATCTTAAAGTCAAAGCGTCGCTTTGAATGGGATATTGGGTTACCACCCACGGAGGATCTGAACAGGTGATCAAAATGCGAAAACTGCTATTCGAAAAATAAATAAAATACTAATAAATAAAATATAATAAATATATTGTAATCAAATGATATAATATAACATGCCTTCTGGAAAACTTGACATCACTGTGACGTCATCAGTGCGGTTATAATGGATTTTCTAGTAGTTTGACCGAAAATACGAAAGTGTCTAGAAGCCGTGGTTAAATATATTATTTTTGATATGTAGAGATAGTCACACGAAATTTCGAGTTACTAGGTCGAGATTTCGAGTTACTTAGTGAAATTTCGATATCAATATCTCGAAATTTCTACTCAGTAACCCGACATTTTTAAACAGATTTCACCATGGCATGGCCCCTGGACTCTTCCTGGAGGCGTCGGGAGCCAAGGTAGGATGTTGGGGTTTATTTCGATATATCTCAAAATTTTGACGTAGTATCTCGAAATGTCTCGAAAATTCGAATTAGTTTCGCGAAATTTGACTTACTAAGTTGAAATTTCGAGATTAATATCTTGAAAATACGAATTAGTATCTCGAAATTTCTACTTAGTAACTCGAAATTTCGACTTAGTATCTCGACATTTTGACTTAATAACTCGGCATTTGAAAAAAAAGAGTTCACCATGGCATGGCCCTTGAACACTTTCTGGAGGCGATATAGTACGAAATTGTTGGGGTTTTTTCGATATATCTCGAAATTTCAACTTAGTATCTGGAATGTCATCATGTAACCCCAGACTGGAAACAGCCCTGTCCATCTACGAACAAAATAGCCTGCTTCCGTTTCAAATAACGCGAGATCTCAAGTACAGACCCACCTTGAAATCAAAGCATCGCTTTGAATGGGATATTGAGTTACCACCCACGGAGGATCTGAACATGTGGTCAAAATGCGAAACTGCTGTTCGAAAAATAAAGAAAATAATAATTAATAAAATATAATAAATATAGTTTAATAAAATAATATAACATGCCTTCTGGGAAAATTGGCATCACTGTGACGTCGCCAGTGCGGTTATATTGAATTTTCTGGCAGAGTTTGATCCAGAGTACGGAAGAGTCTAGGAGCCAAGATTGAGCAATATTAATTTTGAACTGTCGAGATAGTTAATCGAAATTTCGAGTACTGAGTCGAAATTTCGACATATTAAATCGAAATTTCGAGATACTAAATCGAACGTTCGAGTTACCAAGTCGAAATTCGATATACTAAATTGAAATTTCGAGATACTGAGTCGGAATTTCGAGTTACTGAGTCGAAATTTCCAGATTTCGAGTTACTAAATCGAAATTTCTAGATTAATATCTCGAAATTTCAACTTAGTAACTCGAAATTTCAACTTAGTAACTCGAAATTTCAACTTAGTAACTCGACATTCTGATTTAATATCTCTACATTGGGAAAAAGATTTCAACATTGCATGGCGCCTGGACGCTTCCTGTGGTTGTCTGCGGGCCATAGTAGGAAATTCGAATTATAATATCTCGAAATTTCGAATTACTTAGTTGAAATGTCGACATTAATATATCGAAATTTCGAATTAGTAACTGAACATTTCGACTTATCATCTTGACATTTCAACTCAATAACTCGAAATTTGAAAAAAAAGCTCACCATGGTATGGCCCTTGGCCGCTTCCTTATAGTAGGCATTTCTTTTTCGATATATCTCAAAATTTCGATTTAGTATCTCGAAATTTGTACTTGGTATCTCGACATTTAAAAAATAATATTTCTCACCATGATCACAGATGCTTCCGTACCAAAGATGTATTAGTTTGTCTCAGGGATAACGAATATATTTCCGGGCTGCGGTACAACCCAAATCGTCCAGGCTAGATAGGGGTAACATGTAATGTTTTTTTCTCCATTTTATACATCGGTCTATATAAATATGTAAATTAGATGAAATTTTCAGACTCAATCATACAAAATAATTCACTATTCGTATGTAATAATGTGTATAGTATAACTGTCTCATACGCACAGATTATATCCTTTTGGATCAGTTGACCGATTTCCACACCTTCTCGGTATTGTGAATGACTTCCGGTGTACCACCTGTCTTTCGATGACTGATCGTTTTTCTCTCTCTGCAGTTTGTTCCTTCAATTATCAAGATCTCGTTTAGGGTCAACAGAGTAAAGGTTTTTAGAAAATAACAATAGATTTTGGAGAGCGGCGTCATGACCTGAACAATACTGCGGGGGCGGAAATTGTCGAATTAAGCCGAGTTCTCCGTCATCTCGAAACAAGACACGTGCCGTCATATTGTTAATACTTGTCAATAAATCATTGAAGCCGTCGTCAACCAAGCGGTTAACGTCTAATTTCAGAGCTCGGGAACACTCCCTCTTTCAATGTAAATTATTAATAATATGCATCTGAGCAATATTCATTATACAGCTCCAGTGATATGTTAAAGTCTGTTTAATTGTTTGTTTGAATTTAGTATAGGGTCCCATAAATTATAACAGGTACTTTATTGGAAAATGCTAATTTTCAGGTCCAGGTCAGGTCCACATGGGCTCGTGACCGTTGATTATAGATTAGGTTGATTTATTGGGGTGTAGACGAAAGGCTAAAAAGAGTACCCCACCTCCCCTAAATCTAGCTAAGATTCAAGCGTCTCCCTTCCCTCACCGCCATGCCGACGACAAATACATTTCCCTGGTGGTAACTCGAACATCTCCATGACGCACTTATTATTACCTTTGCGCCCTATTGGACCTTCATTAACTTGAGAAAATGGGCCGCCATGAATACAAATACGGCTTACTGTATTCTACGAAACGAAACCGGCGAAACGAAACAAAAAGTTGTAATCTGCGAAACGAAACGAAAAGTTGTAATCAACGAAACGAAAAGTTGTAATCAACGAAACGAAAAATTGTAATCAACGAAACGAAAAGTTGTAATCAACGAAACGAAAAGTTGTAATCAACGAAACGACAAGTTGTAATCAACGAAACGACAAGTTGTAATCAACGAAACGACAAGTTGTAATCAACGAAACGAAAAGTTGTAATCAACGAAACGAACAGCGAAAAGTTGTAATCAACGAAACGAAAAGCGAAAAGTTGTAATCAACGAAACGAAAAGTTGTAATCGCATTTTACAAATCAGGTGGATGAGAAATTACATCATAGTTCGATATAAAGAGGGTCGGAAAATCTCGTTTCGCAAATTACAAATTACCCCCACCTGATTTGTAAAATGCGAAACCGTTTCGTTTCGTTGATTACAACTTTTCGTTTCGTTGATTACAACTTTTCGTTTCGTTGATTACAACTTTTCGTTTCGTTGATTACAACTTTTCGTTTCGTTGATTACAACTTTTCGTTTCGTTGATTACAAATTACCCCTACCTGATTTGTAAAATGCGAAACGAGGCTATAAAATGACCATTTGCCACCGGTCAAGGGGTTAATGCAGTTTTTCTCGTTACCGGGGATTCGGTTGGACGATATGCGTCCAGATTGATGAGAAATTACATCATAGTTCGATTTAAGGAGGGTGGGAAAATCTCGTTTCGCAAATTACAAATTACCCCCACCTGATTTGTAAAATGCGAAACCGTTTCGTTTCGTTGATTACAACTTTTCGTTTCGTTTCGCAGATTACAACTTTTCGTTTCGTTTCGCCCGTTTCGTTTCGTATAATAGAGTAAGCCTAAAAATACAGAAATGGCAGACTAAATGGCCATTCGTCGGTCAAAAATTAATTACAGACGTTAAAATTATCCCTATGGAGCCTCAAAATCACCTGAAATCGAGGGTGAAGAAGATGGGCATTTCCGTCATAATAGACCCCGTGTGATGATCACCACATCGATTATCGTATTTTTATTCATGGCGGCCCTTTTTCTCAAGTTAATGAAGGTCCAATAGGGCGCAAAGGTAATAATAAGTGCGCCGTGGAGATGTTCGAATTACCACCAGGGAAATGTATTTGTCGTCGGCATAGCGATGAGGGAAGGGAGACGCTATGAATGTTAGCTACCCTAAATCCACCTAATTAACCAATTAACAGCGGTAAAGAGCCCTTGAGAACAGGTCCTTCTGTGTTCCCACCACTTTCGCATGTGTCCGCTTACTTATCAGAAAGTATACAAAGTATTATATCGTCTCGCGCGATCGTATCCAGTATGCATATGCTGTTGTGGTGTCTCGAGGAGATTCGATTCCATTTTAGACTGTGTGAACAGATTGGCAAACACTTGAAGTAAGCGAGACGACCTTTTAAGAAACAGCCTTTTACTTCATGTTTCACTCATTGTTCGCGCATACTTTGAAGTTTGTTTTTCTGATTAAATCCCTGATTCTCTTTGCTGACCGAAGACCCGTGTCATAATAATTGTCCCATTTCATCCATCAAAGCAAATGTTCATCTTGACTATCCGATGAAAGCAAATAACGACAGACGACCATAGTTGGGAATATTGCATAAGGAACTGTTTGCCGAAGCTTCTGGACTCACACGTGTACACTGCACCAAGCGTTCGCAATGGTTACCAAACAAAGGACTGTGGCACTGAGACTCTTCGAGTATCTTATGCGAAGCTTGTCAGAATTCAGCAGACTGGCGTTATGCAAGAAAATCACTCAGGAGAATAATGGATGGAGACAAGATGTTGTGTTTCGACATGTTTTGACCCCGAGTAATGTTTAATGATGTTCTAACTTTAGAAGTGATATCATTTCACCTGTTTGAATGGTTGACGAAAGGTAAACGCCCCATAATTAGACCACGTGCGTGTCAAACAGACGTGTATTATAATTTCTGGAGACCACCCGAATTCAAGCTGGCACGTGGCTGGTTTGAATGCATACAGCGACATTGGGTGCGAAGGATAACCAAATAACTATTTAATTATTTAAATATACCCGAAATTGGATAACAAGTCACTGAATCTCTCTGAAACTGTTCACTATCACTTGAACACATTTATTGTCGTATAACATTATTATTTAACTTAGAGCTCCTTTATAGTTCGACAATTAAATAAGACACTTTATTAATAAGATAACATAAACATATAGACGCAACAACAGTGACATAAGGTATGCATTTAAGATGAGGGGGAGATTGGGAGGAATTATGCAGATATAAATACAGAATACCGGTAATATTTGCAACGTATATACAGCTAGAGTGATAACAACATCATAAATCATAATGGTAAGACCTGGACTCCGAAACTACATGTACCTCCCACTTTCCCACAGCGTTAAAAGACGGTGATAATGGCACGGAACCAAATGACCCACAAACAAATTGCAAACATACTAAATGAATACTTTATCCATGTGACAGACACAATCCCTCAAAACTCAAATGGTATATGGATTTAACAAAACTTGAAAAATTTACTCAAAGTGAGCTTTCTGAAAACACAAAATTTCAATTGGAATTCATTTCTCAATCTGGGGTATTCAAACGTTTACTGGATCTTAATCCAAATAAATCAACTGGGCTTGACGGAGTAGGCCCCGGACTCTTCATACTAACTGCCCCCTTTATTGTCCCATCAAATAACTTGCATTTTCAACCAATCTATCGGGACAGATATTTGTCCTGGTAAACTTAAAAACGCTCGAATAACACCCACTCACATATGGAAGTTCAAGGACATCACTGACAACTATAGACCAATATTTTTACTACCACCCCTCTCAAAAATTATTGAAAAGTTTATTGCTCTCAAATTTTCTAAATGCCCATGAACCGCTGCATGAACTTCAGTCCGGATGTATAAAACAGTCTTTACTCAAATTATTGATAAATGATTCAACAAGATGGAAAAGGGACAACTAATTGGTGTGTTTTACATTGACCCCAGATAGGCTTTTGATCTGGTGAACCATGAGTTATTATTACAGAAACTCGCTTGTTACAATCTGAGTTACAAATGTTTATCATGATTTAATAGTTATCTGTCTTCTAGACAACAAAAGGTATGTCTGTGTAATGTTGACTCGGAATTCAGCAATGTTAAATGTAGTGTCCCGCAATGGTCAATACTTGCTCCACTGCATGTTGTTTCTTATCTTTATTAATGGTTTAACCTTAGATGTGAAACTCTGCATTATGTTTGAAAGAAAATTAAATGATGAAAGCTCAAGGATTGAACAATGGTGCGAGGAAAATAATATGGCAATAAATTCAGAAGCAAACTAAATGTATGAAAATGGGGTCTAGACATAACTTGGCTAAGTTTGGAGGGTCACTAAATCTTCACATAAATGGAACAGATATTGGAAACGTTAGGCCTTTTTTTTATTGATTGGTTTACGGATCCGCCGACCTTCATTTTGCCAAAAGTGAAATAAAAATAAAATTGGATTTTCGATTTTTTATTTATTTCTGTCGTATCCGCCGATGTGTCACATTTGCTGACCTCTCTGTCGGAAGAATAAAAACATAAAATTCGCAATATTGGTCTCATTTTAATACTTGCTGTGCGTAAAACATCTTATATAAATTCTTCACGCTCGAGTTCGCACGAGTTCAACACTCTGCAGACATCTTGGTCTTGGAGGCGGGTTACTTCCCTTGGTTACAGTGGTGGTGGTTTCCGACTTCCATGTTACCTTCGGCTGTAGTTCGGGGACCAGACATGACATCATTTCAACGGCGCAGTGTTTGAAGCCAAGATGGCGGGTTCGGCCTCGCGGTGGTTTTCACTGACGCTTAGACAGGACGCGACCGTGCTTTTCAAGGGCTTTGTCGGTCCAGTAACTGCTGGGACGGTGGGGGACTTGGTCTTGAAGGAGATCAGTGACAACTGACGACATATCTGCCGGCCTGTCTGTCCAAAATAACAGCAGGAAACATGACTTGTCCTGTCAACACCCCTATTGAAGTGTTGGTTTCACGCAAAGCGACTGATATTGTCGCTTGGTTGAAGGAAACGTCCGTCATTGATCTTTTGGTAAATGTCTTGTAATTATTACACTGGCTATTACCTGGATTTGACATATCATTTTTTTTTTTACCGCCCTCTCGTGTCTAAGAAGTTTGTCAGAAAGTAAAAATAAATAAAGTGTTGAGGCTTGATTTTATTTTTATTTTTTTTCCATCCTCCACCTGGACATTTTTGCCAGAAAAATCCGTAAACCAATTAATAAAAAAAAAAAGGCCTTACCGACGCCAAATTACTTGGAATCATAATTGTGAAAAATTATCGTGGGATAAATATATATCCAGAAACAATATGCTAGAATATCATCCAAGCTCACATTATTACAAAGAATAAAGAAATATCTACCCCACCCTGCTAGTATTTTGTACTTGAATGCATATGTATTACCTCTGGTTGACTGCTGATGTACAGTGTGGGGTTCTGCCTGCAGACTCATTAGACTGCATTCTTCACCTTCAGAAGCGTGCAGCCAGAATAATATTGAATGCGGACTACAATACCCCAAGTCAAGCTACAATGGATGAGTATATATGACCAAATCACTCTCCACAAAGCAGTTCTTATTTTTAAATCACTGCATAACTTAGCACCAATTTACCATGTTAACCTCTGTGAGCAATTTATTCCTACTGCTTTTGTTTACCGAAAAGCTCTACGATCCACCAGGATCAGGGGACACTTTCATCAAACTTCGTACGCAACATTTTTGCGTATATTTTGCGTATTCAACTCCGTAAATCAAAATGGACTTTCACTAAACTTCGTACGGTACGAATTTGCGTAAATCTGTGCGTAAATCTACGGCAGCTTCTGAGGTGGCGTACGAAAATTTTCTTGCGTAAATTCGGTTTGTTTACACCACGTGACTTTCGGCGATGAACGTACAACCTCATGACCTGCCGTTTTCGGTTAAATACCTTTCAAATTGTGTCCCAGTTGACTTTCAAGTTATCGCACTGACAATCTACATTCCGTGTCTTTGTGTAGATCTCAGTTTCATTGAAATGGGAACCAGCCGTATGTGAAGAATGCATCAAGACTATGTCATAGGTGGCGAAAACTGGCCTCTGGGTCAAGTTTTAATGGCAAAGAAGCAAATTCGCTTCTTTCTTTCGTCAATAAATTAATAGGCGAGTCCCGGTATGCAGATACATTTCAAATCACTGGTGTGAAAGTTCTCCTGGGCTAAACACAGACACACAGTAGACATCAAGAGTTAAATACCAAATACCCTGATTATCAAATCGTAATTTTTGCTAGATTTTCGCACTGGCCGAGTTTTGCATGATCAGAGACGACACTGTAACATGCATTTTCATGCACAACTATAGGCTGGTTTGGATATTATTATTTAAATATCAGACCTTATAATTTTGCCGAGGCATGAGACTTGAATATATCCACCCGGACGGTATAATATTTGTTTCATATTTTCTAGCCTACCACAGGGGCGTCACTAGGATTTCAAAAGGGGGGGTGCGAATGTTTTCAATTTCCAAGGGCAGATGTAGTGAAAGTTCATAGGGGGGTCGACAATCACAGCCCAACAGGCGAGGGTGCAGGGCCGCCTAGGCCCCGGAAGCTCCGGGGTCATAGATCTAAGTGTTTCCCGGATATAAATCTGAACATAATGTATGCAGATTCATGGTCCTTTCTTCACGTTTTTTCGCATTTATAAGAACACATCGATGTTGTGAAAAATCACACCACACCACACCTGAATCCATTTGACTTTCTAGTTATATTTAACACATACAAAACGATGACCTTTACGCCATGGAACATTAGAAACCAATACTAGTACCAATATGAATGATTTACACAAAGCTAAAATACGCGAATCATGTCAGACCAACAGGTCCTAGATTGCCGGAGATGCTCCCCCATAGATCCGCCCTTGATTTCCCATTTTTCACCATCTCAGGAATGCGCACCAAGGGCGCGCGTTTCTAGGGGCGCCGGGGGGGGGGGGGGGGTGCCCCCGCCGGAAAATTAGGATTTTTTTTACGCTTTTCCCTGCATTTTAGCGTATTTTAATGCTAAACTGGGATTTTATATCTTACGTAATTGTCGTATTTCCAATCTACGGACAAAAAGGGGGTGCGTTCGCACCACACGCACCATGGGTAGCGACGCCCTTGTACGATCATTATACATATTTCATCCTTCACAGGCTCCAGGCCATAAATGGGTGACCAAAGGAAATTTTGAACTTACAGGATACTTTTTCTGCAAACTCAAGCAATTTTGAACGATCCTTGGTTATTTTAGACATAATTTCATGAAAATGCCCAGATGAGTGAGATTTTGATATAGCTGCGTGAGAATGCCAAATAGTTTCACGTCGAATGAGTGAGAATTGACAGGTCCGTTATTATCTATATAAGTTGGCCAAGAAACCGTAAGATACAGAAATAAATCAAACAAATGAAAAAATTAGCACCAAATCCAGGTCATCAAAATCACTGACAATCAAGTTGGATTCTTTAAAATGAACAAGTCGTTCACATGTACAATCTAAGCCATGGTTTAATAATTGGGACTGTTCATATGAATACCATGAGGTACATAACTATTACATGTTGTTTATTGCGCAATTATTCCAATACAAGAACAGAAGCATCAGGTCTGGAATGGCAGCTGCCAATCCATCAACTTAAGAGTGTCCTACTCTGAATATCATCCTAGGACAGAATATCTGGATTTAGATATTGTCTGAGGCTCTGAAATTGTGAACTATTTAGTCTATCCTATTAAGACACTCACCCATGCAAGCCCGCCTTCAAGTCGGATTAAATGTAAACAACTTCCATGAGACACATTTCACTGTACAGATCTTGTTGAATGACAGCTTGTGAATTTTGAGTTGACGAAATTTGATTGGTCACATGCATCCTCGCACCAGTATACCAAATGCCGTGCGTACTCTCTTGTACGTTTCATTCATCTTCGGATGTCAGGATTGACTCGACTCGAACTGCCATATATGCCATCATAGGCCTATGATGGTTTTGATATTCAGGTTGAGTGTCCTAGTCCATAAATCAAAACACTTTATTGCCATGAAAATATCAGCACCAACTTTAACGAAATTAGAGCATAAATGAACAAAATTAAGCTAGGTTTTCAATGATGACAGTAAGGCAGTAATTCTATTCTTGCCATCAAATCCATATGACTGACAAGTACCACTGTATCGTATTAGTACAATGTATCTCAGTCACTCTGCAATCCGCATTTTCTACCTTAATTTTGGGACAAAGGATTCTCACCGACAGACTGACGTGTACACTGACACGGTCTCTCCACTTAAATTTGTGGATTGTAGTATCCCTCCCTTCAGTATGGAATATTTTTAATCAATGATAAATTGCCAAAATTATCATCAATGTAAGAATATTAGTCCCTTCTTGAAATAGATAATTTGATGTATACATGTATTTCCATATTTACAGCAGTTATCAATGGTTAAAAACCCTAGGCTGTAGATATAGGCAGGAGAGGAAGATTAGGAACCACACTGGGAGTCATGTGTCAATGCACCTATCGAGTTGCTGTTGCAGATCCATTGTCTAGAAACTGAAGTGAAAAAGGCGGCTTACTGTGATAAACCTGCATCAGTTGGGTTGTAATTGGATCTTGCATGTCATATGGCATTTCCTATATAGCCTCAGGTTATTAAAGTGACTGACAATATTGGGTCTACTATCAGAAACTTTCCACTTTATTTTGTCATATGTGTTACCACTGAACCAGTTTTGATAGTCTTTTGTGATGTTTCTTTGATGTGTCGAGCCCCGTCGAGCTTCCGGGGATTGATCTGGGATGTCGTCGTGCACACCGCAGGTCATGGTAAGAATAGGCCTCAGCTCCTCATGCAGCTTGTCGTAAGAGGCGACTAACTGAGGCACCCGTGGGGTTCCTGGGTGTGAAAAGGAATAGGACCCCACTCGTGTGGTTCCCGGGTGTGAAAAGGAATAGGACCCAACGTCGTGATATGGCTGAAATATAGTTGAAAGCGACGTTAAATCATATTTACTCACTCACCCTTGATGTGTCTGAATGATAATATACCTGTACTATTAAAGAATGCTTTCCAGAGATCCACACTACGGTGGCCTTATGGTTAGGGTGTTGGCCTTGTAAGCGGTAGGTACTGGGTTCAATCCCAGGCCGGGTCATATCAAAGACTTGAAGAATGGAACTTGTTGCTTCCCCAGGCCACTTACGCTCAGCATTAAGAGGATAGAACAAGGACTGGTTCGCTCGGTGTTCGTATAATGTGACTGAGTAGGGTGTCATATTTGCCTAAGACATGATATTTCGGTCGGACAGCACTATAAAATGGCAGCATTAGACAGGTTAGGGGAATCCCGCTCTCTAAAATGGAGGTAAAAAGGGCCATTTTCGCTCAATAAATCAGTTCACATAATGAATTCAGCAAAATTCTCTTGAGGCGCATACAGATATATCTATCCGCATTAAATGGTAGTAAAAAAGTAAATTGTCACCTATCAAATTTGCATAATAATAGGCCAAACATCCTTCGCGCTGTTTAAACAACATTGACTGGTTCTTCACATGGGAAATTAATTTTATGACATGGAACAATAGATAAATCAATGCGCCTGAAATTTTGATGCATTGGTTAAGAAGGAATCAGAAGTTATTGAGCAAAAACAATCTTTTTTGCCTCCATTTTAGAGAGTGGGATCGCCTTTACCTGTTAGATTTGCTCAATTGTAAACAAGTAGGTGAATATATACACAGTAGACATGAATCGCTTCTGTTCCACAACCATATGCATGTGTGAGCCAAGTTTGGGGTTCCCAGGTATAATCATTCTTGAGATATTGTGTTGAGAACAAAAGACAGACATATGTACGTGATGACACTGTCCCAAAGGGGTCATTCAAGCATTACGTTTGAAAAAATTTGATTTTTTTACCCCCTCCCATATGCAAAATTTAACTCATCATACATAGAAAAAAATAAAATCCGATTATTACACCCCCCCCCCCCACTCGCTGCGTATGTAATACTTGAATGCACCCAAAGCCAAAATTTAGGCCATGCACA
>JAVTVY010006015.1:0-40539 GCA_036873755.1 Hanleya hanleyi
AGTATATAAACTAAAAAAAAAAAATTCCCCCATATGTAATTAATCTGGGAATTGACGAAAATCACCAATACCTACCATGTTATTTTGGGGCTACGATGACATTGACCTGCCAATGTTATATAACATGCAGACTTGGTGTCATGGCGTCAAAAAATAACCTACAAATCTCCCATCTAATTGCTGTTTTCGCGATTTGTTGAGAACTACTGGAAGGATTTTCTTGATACTTTGGAATAAAATTAGCACTTTTTTATTTTATTTCCTGTGTGAAGTTTCAATATCCCCCGATCAATTGTCTCCGAAATACCACCGGATATATTATCTGTGACAGACAGTAGAACCAGTATTTTTACAAGGGAAAGAATGTTTTCAATATCATGTGAGTCACTCTTTCGACGGATAATTTTGGCAAGAAATTCTTGTGACTGGGATTTCATTCCGACGTTTCAGAAAACGATCCATATTATTACTGTCGAAGAATAGTTGCCACTAACGCTCTATTCAACCAAAATGACCGAACCACCATGACCAAATGTGTTATCGCTAGGCTGCATTCAGATTCTATCAGCTACGCTGATTGGCTGGATGGAGTTATTAGACTAATGAAATCGCGCGTACCATAATCACTCGACTTGTCACATGGTTATTTTCTATCTTCGCGCACAGGAGAGCGGTTTTGAAAACGACAGTCACAACAACGACATCGGTCATACGGGCCATGAAATCACATAAATTTTATCAACTTCGAGGCCTGCGGAAACTATGCTACACACATTGTTTTGTTAGGCGAAGTATATATCTGTTACAAATAAAAACGGCACTTTATGGCTTTGTTGTCGCAGGCGACAAGTCAGTTTTCTTTTTACTTGTCACTTGCGAAAATCACTTGTGAGCATCATATATCTGATTATTAGCATTGAAAATGACAGATTATTCCTTACATCTTCAATCGTGATAAAATCCATCACAAGATGATGATGTTCACTCTGTGGGAGCCATATACACTGTCGCCTCCTTCATCTTCCTCCAACAGTCAGACTCAAACAAATGGCTTCTTTCTGACCTTCTCCCTGTTACACTTTCTGTAGGAGAAAATATTAAATGGAGTAAGATCTAATATAACTAATTTATTCATAAAGGTTGGGGGAAATATCCCGATTTTCATGACAAGCACTCACTCACTCAGCCCCTCGCAACCCCTGGCAATTTCTCATGCCACCACCCTGCCTCGGGAATATCTCATGAAATCAATCCCACATGGTCTTGCCACATAAAAATAGTATATATTTTCACCACCCCCCCCCCCCTCCTCCCCCACACACACACTTTACCACCATGCCCCCTTATCTGGATTGGAAAAAAAATCATAATTACTAACATGGATATTATAGTATACTAATTTGGTAGCTACCACCCTATGTTGCATGTTTGTAAATCTCATCCATTTGCCTCTTGACACCCCCCCCCCCCTCCCCCCTAACTGGATGTGTGTGTAGTGGGCATGGTGGGGGGGGGGGTTATGTAGTGGGCATGCTGGGGGTGGGGGGTTATGTGGTAATACATGGTACAGTTATGATGTATCATTTATCAAGTCTTATCAATGACTTCTCAAATTTCCTTTGATTGTGTCCTTGTAATGTATTCACTTACCGGTACTACTTGTCATCCATCATGGTGTATTTCATAAACATCAAAATGACTTCTTCGTCGATCAGGCACTAGGGCAGCTGGACTTCTCACACTTCTCACTTGATCACTGGATAAACAGTTACACAATGTTGACATGATATTACCCCATTGGACACAAAATGTTGCCAACATTTGATACAGTCTTACAACATTATGTAACTATTATAAATTCATTGGACTGATTAGAATTTCAGGCAAAATTGAGGGGTGACTGAATGTTAATAGATGTTTTGAATTATTATAGGATTATAACATGCATAGGAATTTTTTTTGGAATAGGAGATTAATGCATATTAGTTTGCAAGGACCTTAGAGTTCAACAAGCCACAAAGCGTATTGCAAGTATTTTTGTGGACAACGCGGCTGATAATTACTGGTATCCATATGTATATAGCTGTTGACCTATGCAGATATAGTGACAGTTTAATTAATTCTTTTTGGGAAATACATAGGAAATTATATAGCCTGTAAGGGCCTTAGATTGCACTCATCCACAACTGGTATGGAAAAACGACATGCTAAATGTAATAAGTGATTGGAAATTGCAAAATACCGCCAAGTGGTAACAGTAAATTATATCAATGACATATTAAAACAGACAACAGACAGCAAAATTCTTTCACGCAATGAATAAATGAACGGAGAATGAACAATGAAGCATAGCCCAGTTTTCGACACAGCTTCGATTTCAAAACATAAAGCGAAAGCAACGGGGACGAGATATCTGTGCGTAACGTATTCAGTTCAAACAATTGTTTGTCCATATTACTTACCAGAAAACAGATGTAACGGGACGAGTAATGTTCATTGTTAAGCTGCCAACAACACCACACGTTCTCTCTCCTCCTCACACTGCAATCCAGTAGGTGGCGCTTCATAAAACGAAGGACGATAACCGATGACCAGTTGAACCATAGTCCAGTTGAACGTTGAACCAAAAAGTGGTTCTTTGGACGACCACCGCGGGAAAAACAATAACGAGGGCGGGAAATACGTTGAACCGAAAAACAGTTGAACGTATACTCGGTCGAGAATAATTTTGACCCACACAACAGTAATACGTCTTTCATTTTTGATAACTTCTATGATTGTTTCTGACTGTTGATAGGCTATTTTATGAGCGAAAATAGTAATATGCCATCAAAATAAGTGCATAACAGCGAAGTTTCCCAAATCGACACGCGTTATTAACGACTTGGACATTCAGTTTTAAGCATAACCACATGGTTTATTTGGAAAAGTCTGCAGAATTTAACTTAATATTAATAAGAAAATTACTCCCTGTTCTCAGACATTCATATCCCATTGTTTCGGTCATGTTGGTGTCGTTTTACCATGCACGGAGTTTCATGTGGTTGAACGTATAACCAGTTATAGGTTGAACGTAGAACCAATAATAGGTTCAACGTTTACGCCCAAGCTAGTATCATGTGGTTATACGTAGAACCAGTTATAGGTTGAAAGAAGAACCAATAACAGGTTCAACGTTTACCTCCATGCAAGTATCAATATATGCTTGAATTCGAACTGAAAACGTTCAACCAGATTCCGGGTAAACGTTTACTGTCATTAAAAATTGGTTCAACGTTGAACTGATAACAGGTTGAACATTTACTCCCTGAAATTGGCCGTTTTTACAGTGTGTCGTACATGGATGATTTACGCATCGTATATGACTGCCCTAAGTCTGAGATTTCCTGGAATAAAACTAAACGGTGGTATTTGATCCGAATAACTTTTTCGGGCATAACTCGGCACCGCGATGCTATAATCACAAATATAGATTGCCTTCACAAAAGGAAAGATATTATCTCCTTGCAGAACATGATAATGTTTGTGAAACCACACTTTGCTTGTCACGATATTTCAAGATACTAGTTCAATGGATGCAGCATCCTTCCATTCTCTCAATGTCACTGTTTGTAACCTCCTAAACTGTCGGTGTAACACCCTCGGACTGTACTGTGTACGCATGCGCATACGGTCTGTTTCAATTGTGATGGACAGAGCGAGCATGTATCTGCATATACGAGAGATATGAAAAATGCATCCAGTGTTCATATATCTCGTATAAAATTAACGAGTTCTATGCTAAATTGTTATATAAGAACACACAGGACAACGTCTTGTTTAGCTGTTACACGCTGAGCCCACTTCGCTCCGTTTGCATGCGGGCGATGCTGATTGGCCGAGATCTATGTGCACTTGGGCTGCGCGCTGCTAGAGAACCTCAGTGCAATCAGAGGGTATATCTGACAGTGTGAGGTTTGCAATCTGACACCATGAGAATGCATCCTTCCTGTTTGGCTAAATTCCTTGTTCAAGAGCCAACCACAACAGTTGTCAATATTCTTGTATTTCACACACGTGTCAGACCTCTGTCTCCCCTATCTCTCTGAGATCCATGTTACTTGCATACCCACATTAGCAGACTCTTTGTCTACAATACACAGAAGTGCAGGAAGACAAGTTCTGCCGTTCAACGTTCCATGCAGCGGAACTTTACAATAAAGCAGTCAAAGATATGTTACAGGTTGCATTCCAATATTTGCTGATGTCAGTACTAAATATATTAGCACATTCTTCGGTGTTAGAATAAGATTTCAAATTACAGTGGCGAGTTTTCAAAACTTCGCTTGGCCTACCTTTGCACCGATATCCCCAACATTGCCCATGAAGGCCTTCGGTTTCGGTCCCGGTAGGCTGATAGTGTTTGTTATAAACGGCCATATTCCATACCTGTGTGTGAAGAAAGAAAATTTTAAAAAGAGTATATTTTATATTTTTTTGAGTTACTGACTACCTTAGTGAATGTTTATTTTTAGACCGTCAATCACAATAATAAAAATCGAAAACATTTCGACCCACTCGAGAATATAGAGTTATTCATAAAGAGTTATTTAAACAAATGAAGTAAATAACGTCCGCTTAAGCAACCCTACGCCCTAATTGCGAATCACATTTCCCCACCCCTTTTGAGTCTTTTGGTGATTACTTCACTATGGCATGACCATATATTATGGTCATGACATTTCCTTGTTTTCATGTTCGCCACAACACTCGCCACAACACAATTTCAAACAGTCCATGTAAAAACTAGAACAGGAACCGAAAATGGACTAGCAATAACACAATGTGGGCAACTGACCTCCGCTGACCTCATTTCACCCACCTGTCAATCTGGGCGCGAAAAGAATCTCAAATTTACATTTAGACTGTCATTTAAAGTATACCAGCCCCAAATGCAGATTTGAATGGATCTACAAGTATCAAACAAAATAACCGGAGTGATTTTAGCCTAATATAACATCAAATCCACCTGGGAATTACAGGAATATGAAATGAAAAATTTAATATTGAAAATGGTTCGCTTAATATATTTACAAGTAGGAACTATACATGGGGAAGAGGGGGTGGGGGGTAAACAGAGGTCCAGTACTATTGTTTGATACTTGTAGAGTGGTATATGATTCTTTTTATCAGATACAGGGAATTTCCGATTTTTCAGTCCGGGTAGATGCTATATATTTTATCAACTGGGTTAGAAATGAAAGCTGCTGACAACAGGCATTTTCCAACGTCTCAATATATCCCAATATCCCAACCACCAAAAATTTGTTGTCAGCGGTGCACCACGTAAGTTCCATTTTCTGACCCTGACTATTACATTTGCTCACTTAGATTTTAAAATAGTCAGAAGAACGCAATAAACGATGATAATTCATGTATTCACACAATACTTACAAATAGGCCAGCAGGATAAGAATAATGAGACCATACAGCCAGGTGGGAATAAGGTTGAAAACGTCTGAAATCGCCATATGATACGTGAAGACCTGCAGCACACAGCCACAGTGTATAGTAGACTGACGACTACGACTTGACAGTTGTACACCTGAGAATAGTTGTGCGGGTGACCTTTATGCGGACCCGTATATGTAGATGTGTGTGATTCAAACGTTGTTTTCTCCGGTAAAGTTGTGAGTAACCGAGTAATTCAAAATAATTATGTCAATAGAGGCTGTCGAGTCAACACCGTGCACTGTGTACAGGTTTATCGCCCTTGGATATATCATTTTACAACCAATCGATGTCACAGCTATATTTATGGCAATACAAGAACATGAATAATATATTTCCATCATACATGAGTTACTATATCCATATATGGGCCGGAGAAAACTGTGAACGCACAAATATGGTGAAAATCCACGTTTAATCTATTCTACATCTATGTGCAGGGGATATGACAAACTACCCACAGGGGTTAAAAGTACCACTGCATGCTTTCATTGCGGTTGATCTTGATAGGGTACGTGCATTTGTTTATCCATGACCCGATCATTCCCATAAAGCTTCCCGTATGGCAAGCCAAAGTGCTTTTTATTCGAGAATTTCCGATATCGGAATTAAAATTTCCGATATCGGAAATTCATGACCTTCAATTTCCGATATCGGAAATTGAATTCTCGATATCGGAAATTGAATTTCCGATATCGGAAATTGCAATTCCCGATATCGGAAATTAGAATTTTCGATATCGGAAATTAGAATTTTCGATATCGGAAATTGAATTTCCGATATCGGGAATTGCAATTTCCGATATCGGAAATTCGGGGACAATTCCCGATATCGGAAATTTAATTTCTGATATCGGAAATACAATTTCCGATATCGAAAATTGTCACTGAATTTTCGATATCGGAAATTGCAACTCTAGGGTGCACTCCACACTTGCCACGGTTTCGTACAAAGTTTATAATAAGGAAGGTCGCCCGATTTTGACAGCAAGGTAATTCTTCTTACCTTTCTACTAACTGATATCTATAGTATCACCCTGCTGGACGTAACCATTTCTCCAAACGAGGATATAATAATTGCTTGTTGATCGCACCCACTCGCCACTAAAGAGTTAATCGTGTCCGGAATTGAATATCTGGCGGACCAAAATCCGCACTTTTTCGGGAAGCGAAAATGAGGTTATGGCCATATAATTTTACAAAAAAACGAGTAGGTCGACCCCCTGTTTTTTTCGCCATTTTAAATTGTCCTTTGGACTGTGAGACACTTTAACATACATAAAAAGAAAATCATTTCATACGTTTTCGCTGGGTTGCGGGTAGAATTTGACACATTTTCATATATTTTATGGAGTTTTTCAGAAAAGTTGAAGGGTTAAGGAGGATTGCACGTCTTTCCTTTTCAATTTCAATAGCTCACAAGTCTCCTGAAATAATGGCACGAGTGTGCCCATTTAGAAAATATATACGTTTACAAGGTTTTTGTTAAAGATTTTACATCTATTTATGGCCGAAGATCCGAACCCATGCCTGTTTTAGCCGCACATCATTTAGGTTTCAGATTCAGATTCAGATTCAGATTTAGGTGTGGAATGCACCCCTAGGTTTTGTAAAGCTACCAGAGCTTTCATTTCCGATATCGGAAATTCGGTGACAATTTCCGATATGGGAAATTCTAATTGAATTCCCGATATGGGAAATGATATCGAAAATTGTCACTGAATTTCCGATATCGGAAATTGCAATTTCCGATATCGGGAATTGCAATTTCCGATATCAGGAATTGAATTCCCGATATCGGAAATTCGGAATAAAAAGCACTTTGGCTTGCCATATTCCCGTGGCCGAGCAGTAATAATAATAATAATAATCTTTATTTACTGAGGGTGATGTACACAGTACACTCAGTCAGCAGTAAATGCTGATCTTTCCTGAGGCCCTCCAAACACACAGACACACACACAAACCGAGAAGCAACATACTTCTTAAACGATATACAATATAAACATACATAGATTGCAATGTATATACATGGACATTTAGTTTAACACATACATTTTATGTTGCCCTGTGTTTCAAATACAAAGTTTTGAAGCTTTGAACTGAAGAAGCTTGTTGTGTTTCAGGGGGTAAAGAATTCCAGAGGACTGGCCCAGAGTATGACAGACTTTTATTAAACATTTCAGTACGTGGGAATGGGACTTTGAGTATATTGGTGGTGGCAGATCTAAGATTTCTGTGTGGAGTAGGGTTATAAGTAAACAGTTGATTCATATAATCTGGATAAAACCCATTCAGTGATTTGCAGACTGTGAGACTCTTATAATACCGAACTAGTTCAAAAACAGTTTGCCATTGTAGTGTCCTGAAGAGTTCTTCTGGTGGTGTGAGCTTAGGTCTGTCCAGGACAAGGCGAGCGGCAGACTTCTGGAGTTTGTGTATTCTGTTTAATAGCTGATTTGAACAGTTTCCCCAGATACTAAGACAGTAATTGATGTGAGGTGCAATGTAGCCATTATAAAATAATAGCCTTGAGTTTTGTGGCAGAAGTTTCTTATGTTTTCTCAGGACAGATAGTAACCTAGAGATAGTGGTACATACATGGTTAACATGAGATTGCCAAGACAGATTTTTATCCAGGTGAAGGCCAAGTAATTTTTGTTGGTCAACAGTATCAATAAGATTGTCATTGACTGTGATGTTAAAAGAATTCCTACCACATTGTCTTAGTTTCTGAGAAGATCCAATTAACATTGCTTTAGTTTTAACCGGATTGATAACCATTTTGTTTTCAGTGCACCATGTACAAGCTTGACGCATACCACTGTTAATTTTATGTTCTAAGACTGGCAAATATTTTGACGAGGCATGAATAGTAGTGTCATCGGCATATGTTTCAACATCGCAATCATCAATACATAAAATAAAGTCATTCATATACAGGATAAATAATAGAGGTCCAAGAATGGAACCTGTTTTGACAGTCAGAGGTTCAGATAAAACATTGCCAAGGCAAACTTTCTGAAATCTTGAACTGAGATAAGAGGACATCCATCTTAATGCAGTCTCATTGAAACCATAAATTTGTAGTTTAGCCAGAAGAAGGTTATGGTCTATCGGGTCAAACGCCTTCTTGAAATCAATCATGACGGACCCAACTATTTTTTCGTCATTAATGGCTTGTGACCATTTTTCTATCAGGTTAGTCAGTGCGGTAAAACAGGAGTGCTGCGGTCGAAATCCAGATTGAGATTCACTTAACAGATCCTGAGAGGTTATGAATGTATATATCCAATCATGTACATGCCGCTCAAGGAGCTTAGATAGAATGGGGAGAATTGAAATGGGACGATAGTTCTCAGCCTTGTTCACAGACCCACTTTTGTGTAGAGGGTATATTTTTGATTTCTTCCAACTCTCCGGGAAAATGCCTGTTTTAATGCTAAGATTCATTATTATAGTTAAACTTGGAGCTATTATGTCAGCACTTTCTTTTAGGAACCTGGGATCCAGATTATCAAGGCCAGTACTTTTTGTGGCATCAAGACTGGCAAGGTAGCTAGCAACATATTGAGGGGTTACTGGAGGAATGTAAAATCCATTTCCAGGAGGTAGTTTGTTTGATACAAAATCTCTTAGTCTGTCTAGAGAAGGTGAGGGATCAGAAGTATCATGGGGCAGAAGACGTTCAGCAGAATCTATAAAGAAGTTGTTAAGATCATTAGCAATATCAGAGGGTTCAGAGTAGTGATCGTCACCATTAATAATTGAAGTTGGGAAGGCATTATTAGGTTTTGAATTCAATTCAAGGGCAAGAGGGAGTCTTAGAGGAGAGTCTGCAATGGGGATTTTTGATGGTAAATCGGCGCTCACTGGGAGCATCTGAGCGGAAAAAGATTGTTAAAGTTGAACTATTAATTTGCGCGAAGATGTTTCATAACAGGATTGCTATACACTGATATACAAGCTGTAATGATCATTCAATCCCGGATTTGCACCATAATTCAACTTAATCCTTAGGCAATACTATTTTGCCCCGCTAACAGGGGGCTGTGCATTGAAGAGAGCTGATCACATGGGTTCTGGCCTGTTAATTGGATAGCTTTGCTTTCTCTTTAACATACAAATTGTTTTTAATCGATGATACTTGGACTATTTTCGACCTGAAATTGCCAAACTTATCAAAAATATACGCTTAGTGGTTCTTTCTCGGACTAGTGGCAAAAATGTATCCATATTGATCATATTTACACCAGTTATCAAAGAGTGACTTCGGGTCTAGTTAGATTTTATACCCTTTTTTGTAGGATTTCTCTCTGACAATTAGTTGAGTCTTGTCTGTGAGTGAATAAATACTGAACAAATGACTGGAATCTCAGTTGAAAAAAGAAACTGAAGAAAATATAGTGAAAAGGTTCTGAGAAATTCTACTCAGCCAAAATGTCAATGTTTCTTCGTCTAAATGGGCAATATTTGATTGGATTGGAGCACGTTATTCGTTTCTCGGAAACGGTAGCACGAGGTTCGAGCCCGATATCGCCAATCTGTTGCTTTGTTACCTCCGTCGATGAGACGGAGGTCTAGGAATGCAACGTGAAATCTCCCGCCAGATAATTGTCATATGGGGAACCCACGACTCATGTGATTTCCAATAGGGTTTGTCATGGTTCCCGATGAAATTTTGAAGCAATGTTTTTGGACACAATTGAAATAATGGGGAACACTCATTGCAATGCATTTCAATGGGCCTTACTTCTGTAGTCGGGTTCCACCTCCCATCATGCTTCACGAGTTACGGGAGTCAGGTTGGGTTGGATTCAACATGGCGGCTCCCCAGCTTACAGGGATGGATGATACGATTTTTTTCCCGTTTTTCTGGTGAGTTTATTGCCGCCATTTTATTTCATTACAACACAATGATTCCTAGTATACCACCCGTCATTTCTATATATCGAAAAGTCTTTGTCGGCTGATGACTTATGCCGAAGCCAACCAAATAGTCCAAGTTGTTGTTGTTGCAGTTATTCTAAATTTTGCTGATAAATTATATTTCCTTGGGGAGGGGGGTGGGGCTATTTATTTTGGCATTACTTTCTTGTGCATTTATCAAATATAATTTACTAGCATTATTGTAATGAAGCATCAAATCACAGTTTATTGTTTGCCAAACGAAACCACATGTGTCTCTGTCCCAATTCCCATTTCAAAGGTTCATCCCCCAGCAGCATACATGTGCATTTCCTGTATTATCTTCACCACGGATCTTGCAAGATCCGTGTCTTCACGTTATATATATATTCGTATTTATGAAAAGGTTGAGGCATGCTGCTGTCGGAAGGTTGAAGCATGCTGCTTTAACTCCGCGGAATCATGGCCCCTTCAAATTTGCGCGGAACGCCGTAATAGAAATATCGGAATAATGCAAATAAAAAAGGCTGTAAAATCTTGGCATGAAATTATTATTTTTGTTCAGTACTAGCGTTACATCCATTGGCTATTACAGATTGGAGCTTTCTAGCTGCTAAATGTACTTGATTGGTAAATTAATTGTTCGCCAACGGAATTGTTCCATGTTGGGTTATGTTTACATTTACCTCACCCCCGGCGGAGATGTAAAGCCTCGCTGACTTTTTGACCTGAGAGTAGGATTAACGGGTACTTGATTTGAGTTGTGTTTACGTCATGGTGAGGGTGTGATGAAACCCTCATTATCTCTGGAGTTTCCATATATCCTTTTGGGAACTAATCCGGAAATAATTAAGTTTCACATACGCGATCAACATGTTATGGGACTTATGCGGTGAAAGGGGCATTAAGACTGGACATATGGAATGCTGCAGTAACCTCTATATGAATAGGTGGAGGGGATGTGGTTTAATATAACACTCAAGGTTATTTTACCAATATAGTGACAACCAGTTTGAATTCGGAAGCCGGAGTATCCGAAGTGAACCACCACCCGTCGGCGAGTAACAGGCAAACTTTCACACACGCACCAGCGGGGCTCGAACACAGGCCGGTTCAGCAGTGTGGGGCTAGCGATCACCAATTAGCCACTGATGCCCCCCCCCCCCCAATTATTGGATTGTCATGGATGGTAAAGCTTTCTGATAACTGGATAGTTAATTTATCACATATTTATTTAATGCTTGGCCCAAATTCTGGCACAATCCATATCCAGGGACTGGAGTTATTGCATGGGAACTGCATGTTAGGACAACATGGAAATTACAATTTACATTGCTGTGGAAAGCACCAGGCTAAAAATTGTTATTCCAATCGAACTGTTAGTGTTACTCTCTGAAGTCTGGAGCCATTTACTTAAGGGATTATTATCTGGATTTGCAGATATTACCTTCTGATGGTTCATTGCAAGTCTGCAGTTCCTCACAGAGCCCACCGCTCTCTTCACTCTTGTGACATCTTTGCGATCTTCGATAGTGTTAAAAGTTTCGAAACCGTGTCCTCTGGATATAGCATCGCAAATTCTTGATCAATCTGAAAATGAATATATATTTGCATAAATATTAATTGACAATTGACTGGATAGGACTGTCTGATGGAAATCAACGAAGCAATACTTAATTCCACCGTGACCGAGTATATCAGAAAATTTCCTGAAAGCAGCTAGGGTTGTCCTGTGAGATCGGAGGTTGAAAAGTGTGGCAGATCATAACGCCCTCTTAGCGCATGCGTATTTCAACTGAAGAAGTCGCAAGAAGAACAAGAATGCGATCCTCCCATAGACCTGCATGCCGCAGGTAAAAATACCTGACGAACAAACAGTAGTGATGAAACGGTTACTCGAGTGCCCGTTAATGGGTACAAAGTTGCGGGTACTCGATTATCGAATTACTATTTGAATACCCAAAATTCTGAGAATGATCCCCTTCAGAAATTAGACAAATGGACAAAAATAGCAAAGACTCACAGGCTAATCAATCAAACAGGTTGGGGAAAATACCTTGATCGAGGTATTATACCTTGATAGGGGTATAACCAGAAGTTCACGAAAACTAAAAGTATGTAATGATCACTTAGACTATGTAGACTGCAATGGTACCACCAGCCTGCCTATAA
Organism: Hanleya hanleyi; assembly: GCA_036873755.1. Lineage (NCBI taxonomy): Eukaryota > Metazoa > Mollusca > Polyplacophora > Lepidopleurida > Hanleyidae > Hanleya > Hanleya hanleyi. Next base: position 12,570 of record JAVTVY010006015.1, read on the forward strand.
CGCTTCACGTGACGTAGGATGTGAAATCTGCGCAGTACAGAATCCAATTTTTCCACTGTGCGCCGATAGGCTTGCAGTCGTTATTAGTCGGCAATTGTCGGCAGCTGAATTATCTAAATTTGGACTGAGGAATCATGGGAATTATCTGGCGCACGCAATCTGACCTAGAAAACCGGTTGTGTTGACATCGGAGTCAACATTTTTTCGTTAGATCCACACTTCTGTCCAACGAAGGTCTACCTGTACTTTTGTCTTTTTTACACATTAGTTCGATATCGTAAATGGGCAATAAATCGTTTATTGAATTACAATCGAGTATGGCCGTAGTTCATTATTCTGGGGACCCAGGTCTACGGTACCTTATACACTCTGGGAGATAACGCGGGAAGTTCATTTATTTGCTTTACTTCTAACCTGATGGCCCCCTAACGGGTGGGCATGATATTACCATATATGTCTTTTTTCTTTTATTGTGCATCTAAAATCCCAAAATCCATAATCTATCATGTCCGTCCGAACTACAGACACTTGGTGATACGAATGGCTTTATGTTTACACAATATATCAACAGCAAGTTTGAATCAAAGGAATGTTCTGACCCACTCGTCATAAGCCTCAATTTTCTGTGGTAAGCGTGGGAGGTCATTATATGACGTAACCAACACCAACCGAAGTTCAAAATACTACAGAAATAGCGCATGATACGCAGGCGTGCCTTATAAGGACTATCAGGAATTTTACTAAAGGGTTACAAAGGCAAATCATTGGCTACCAGATTTAGAAGCACAAGCCCCATTATATGTAACGGCTTGACCCAGAGAAAAAACGAAAGAAGAAAGCTGTTGCGCTCGTGACGATAAGTTCATTCAGCTCGGCTTCCCCAATTCTGTTCTCTTGTTTCATTAAATAAATGTATCAACTTGGGTTACATTTCGTTGAATAAATATTATTGATGACGGGAGGTTTGCATCAGGAGTGTAAGAAGAACGAATATCCATAGAATGCCGCATCTGACAATTTAGCGGAGTGCTTTATTTGCATATGAATGGACTTTCTGCATAAATCTGAAGGGAAATATTAATTAATTATTATTGTTACCAGTGTTCGTAACTAACAGTCAACAGATATTTTGTTTGCATGGAAGTGCAAATAAATCAGCCCAACATCGCCATGAGGAGTTAACATAGGCGAGTCGCGATTTTGATAATTTTCAGTGATATGCAGTGTCAGTCTCTCATAAACTCCCATGATTCATTGCGTCACCTTTGGCGGTTTGACTCGGGAAGCTGGCATCAGACTACAATTAATCACTTCCGGGTCAGTGTCCACGATCTACATTGTTTAGAAATTTGAGAGCAGATCTTTATGGATTTTATGAGCTGCGATTTTTCAGCATTTCTGATACATCTGATATTTCACCTTGCAGATGAGTCTTCAAACTGTACTTCCTGGTGTTGATTTGGGCCACTTTGGAAAAAGCATGGTGGATGGAGACATGATCAGTGAAGGGTGACAAGGCTCTCTGTTTACAAATTGAATGACATTCTGTAGCACCAATCAGCTGTCAGTGGCGGCAATTTGAAATTTCCATGGTCAACATCTGTCAAGACTTCCACTGGTAATGTCCCACAAGGTAAATATTGACATGCCAGCTGGATTTATGCATTGTGAATTTTCTGGATTTTTGCCGATTTTTAACGCTAATACGTAACAAGTAACGGAATTAATAGTGGGCTGATGCCTGACACATGACATTTTCACATTTGACCAGAGAACTTTAAATCGTCACTGTGGCTACAGTTCTGACTTGATCAGCCCAATTTTTTCCAGGCTGACTCATGAACAACGTACAACTATTATGGTTGTTACAAATTTATGTTAATAAATTATTAATAAAATAAAATAATTTTTTTAATTAATTTTAATCAATTTTTTAATTATTAAAATTATTTTTTTTCTTGCTAAATGGGGTTGAAATAAACATCATACTGATAATGCTGGGTAACATCTCTTGTATTGTTATGCCATTTCTGCGACAAAATTGAGACCTTTTGGAGCAAATATAGGCAAAAAATGACTGATTTGTCAGTACTAGGGCCAAATAGTCAATGCCAAATATGACGAGGTTCACTTAACACAGCTGGTAATTATGAGCAAATTAACTTTCATGATACAATAAAATGTAAATGGAAGAAAGGAAATTCACATAGATACAATTACATGCTTTTTTTAACCTAGACCTCAGTTCATATCTTCAATGCTTCAATCATTTATGCATTCATTATGCATAAATTCACTTTATATCAGTCTAAAACCACATGAAATTAATAATAATCATATGACCTGTAAAAACTCAGATGTTTGTTCCACACACAAAGAATTTCCAAAATGCCTTTTCCATTTGTAACTTTAATGAAACAAATAAAATCTGATTAACTGAGTCAACAATTAATCTGACTGTTGATGGTTTCACATTTTTGTGTGTCTATTGTCAGTCACATTTGCATCATAGCAAATACTTTCTCTTTATTCCATTTTCACTATCTCCAGGATTATAAGTTTGTAATTTTCTTTCATATTCATATCAGAGATCTTGTGGGTAGCAAGGAACATGGATTAAAGGCATCCAAATATTAGCAAGCCCACCCACCCCCCACACACACACACCAAATAGTTTCTCTGGGAATTTCACACAGTGTGACTCAGAGGTATGGCCTCCAACTCTGTTGGAAGATAGGCCTTGCTCTCTGTAAGTTGCCAATTTAATGTTTCACCAAACAGTTAACAAGTTAAGTGAGGCAACTTCCAGCTGTCCTCATCTTTCATGATTGTTAATGTAGCAGAGATCAACAAATGACCATCAGATATGTTGTCATTGAATTTTATTCCCTTTTTCTTCTATGTTGTGTTTTGACAAGTGTTGCCTGTTTGCAGACATTGCATTCATGGACTTGAAATCTGACACAGAATATATTCCTCAATGTTATTTAGAAGTTTTCTCAGTAATAATAACTGTTTACAAGTAATATGTGCATCTTTCTAATTACTGCCAGCAAGATCTTGATGAGATGTAGATTCATCCAATTGAACTGACATATATTCTCTATATGGGAGTTGTGTATACCATAAACACCTCTGTGTTATATTTTGGTATGTGTTGTGTACACATTTGTGTATATTGCTGTCACTTATTACAGGATTAAACATGTCTTTGATCTTTGTATCAACATCAAATTTTAATCACATTTGATAGGTTACTGGGATGACCCACTGATTACATGGGGAAGTTAACCACTGCCATGAAGGAAATTTTTACCAAATGCAGTCTAAATGAGCGGCTTGTAAACAAATTATGTTTTGTCACATTTTGAATTTAATTTTTCTCTATTTTTAAATTTTAATTTGAAAAATTTCATAAAAAATGTATTAAAATAATAAAAAAATAATTTAAAATAGTGTTTAACATATCTAGTTAATGCTTTATACTTCTTTTTATAGGCAGAAGGATTGTCGACTTGGTGCTTTTTACCAGATGGAAAAATATGTACAGGTTAGTGAGATATTGTACTTTTTACATGTACCTCAGTCTTAAGTCATATGGGGCAAACTGAGGGGAAATTATAAAGGGGGTACCCTTGGTATATAGGCTGTAAAATCTGTATCTGTGCATAGTTTTATCTGTGCCTTCTCAAGATAGTTTGGGGATGGGTATGGTTTATTCAGATGAGAGCATTCCTTATTTTAACAATGGTTCCATCTCTGACAGGCATCAGACTACAATTAATCACTTCCGGGTCAGTGTCCACGATCTACATTGTTTAGAAATTTGAGAGCAGATCTTTATAGATTTTATGAGCTGCGATTTTTCAGCATTTCTGATACATCTGATATTTCAACTTGCAGATGAGTCTTCAAACTGTACTTCCTGGTGTTGATTTGGGCCACTTTGGAAAAAGCATGGTGGATGGAGACATGATCAGTGAAGGGTGACAAGGTTCTCTGTTTACAAATTGAATGACATTCTGTAGCACCAATCAGCTGTCAGTGGCGGCAATTTGAAATTTCCATGGTCAACATCTGTCAAGACTTCCACTGCTAATGTCCCACAAGGTAAATATTGACATGCCAGCTGGATTTATGCATTGTGAATTTTCTGGATTTTTGCCGATTTTTAACGCTAATACATAACAAGTAACGGAATTAATAGTGGGCTGATGCCAGCTGTAGTTGCATTCGCGGCTGTTGGAGTCGTTTCCTGACCTTCCACAATTGTCTCCCCTGGCAGTTCGCCAGTTCCCGCTAGGAGGCAATGTTTTCAACTGGATGCGCTAAAAGGGGTAACACGTGAGCGTGTCGTGGCCGAGTGGTTAGGGTGTTCGACTCTGACCCGGAGTGCTACAGCTGGCGTGGGTTCGCGCCCCGCCAGTGACCGCTTACATAAAAACTCGCCTATTCACAAGGCGCTGGACTGATTCGGGGTTCGTGTCCAGGGTAAAATGGACTGATGGTGGAACTAGTTGCTACGCTAGACCTCCGCCAGCGGCGTCACTTGGGGAATGAAGTACCTGGGTGTCTTTCAGTGACCGCTATATAAATCCACTCACAGTAGAACATCGCATACGCCGCTAGGAAGCTCACATGGTTAGACTATCACAGCACTTTCAGGATGGTAGTTCGTCTAAATTGTAGAATTGTATAAATGTACTTTCAGGATAGTAGTTCGTCCAATTGTAGAATTGTATAATAAATGTTCACTTCACAGCACGATAGTTGAGCTATAAAATGTTGAGTGGTTCCTAAATGATTGTATATTAATATGTACTCCGTAAGGAGGTGCCTCTCTCAAAGGGGGAAATTACGAACCGAACTTGATTACATCATTACATACTTCTAGTTTTCATGAACTTCTGGTATAACACCTCGATCAAGTTATAGGCATATACCTCGATGGGTATAGGGCTATGTCAGCTTCCGTTTTTATATATTTATGGAAAATGCGAACATCCCCATATATCCCGGACTGTATGATACCTACATGCTGTTGATATATTGTGTTGCCGCTAGGAAGCTCACATGGTTAGACTATCACAGCACTTTCAGGATGGTAGTTCGTCTAAATTGTAGATGCTGTTGATATATTGTGTTGCCAAATTTCACATAGTCATATTCATAAGGGAACAGATAGAGGTCAGCCAATAGGGGTGCACAATTAATACCCACTGGAATTCCTATATGCTGTTGATATATTGTGTTGCCAAATTTCACATAGCCATATTCATAAGAGAACCCATTGGAATACCTATATGCTGTTGATATATTGTTGCCAAATTTTTCATAGTCATATTCATGAGAACAGATATAGGTCAGCCAATAGGGGTGAACAATTAGTACCCATTGGAATACCTATATGCTGTTGATATATTGTGTTGGCAAATTTCACATAGTGATATTCATAAGAGAACAGATATAGGTCAGCCAATAGTGGTGCACAATTAGTACCCATTGGAATACCTATATGCTGTTGATATATTGTGTTGCCAAATTTCACAGTCATATTCATAAGAGAATAGATAGGTCAGCCAATAGGGGTGCACAATTAGTACCCATTGGAATACCTATATGCTGTTGATATATTGTTTCCAAATTTCACATAGTCATATTCATAAGAGAACAGATATAGGCCAGCCAATAGGGGTTCACAATTAGTACCCATTGGAATACCTATGCTGTTGCTATATTGTGTTGCCAAATTTCACATAGTCATATTCATAAGAGAACAAATAGGTAGCCAATAGGGGTGCACAATTAGTACCCATTGGAATACCTATATGCTGTTGATATATTGTGTTGCCAAATTTCAGTCATATTCATAAGAGAACAGATATAGGTCAGCCAATAGGGGTGCACAATTAGTACTCACTGGAATACCTATATGCTGTTGATATATTGTGTTGACAAATTTCACAGTCATATTCATAAGAGAACAGATATAGATCAGCCAATATGAGTGCACAATTAGTACCCATTAGAATACCTACATGCTGTTGATATATTGTGTTGCCAAATTTCACGTAGTCATATTCATGAGGGAACAGATATAGGTCAGCCAATAGGGGTGCACAATTATTACCCATTGGAATACCTATATGCTGTTGATATATTGTGTTGCCAAATTTCAGTCGTATTCATAAGAGAACAGATATAGGTCAGCCAATAAGGGTGCACAGTTAGCACCCATTGGAACACCTATATGCTGTTGATATATTGTGGTGCCAAATTTCATAGTCATATTCATAAGAGAACAGATATAGATCAGCCAATAGGGGTGCACAATTAGTACTGTAGCGGAAATTTCCAGTACTACATGTGTTAGTATGGAAACTTATATTTCAATGTCTAGGTATGCTGCCACCAGTACCACTAAGGGTGATACGACCTGTATGGTCTCTCGGTTTATGCGAGACTCGAGCGAGAACGGTTCTACACTGGTTTCTAATCTGTACAATCTTGTTTCTTCAGTATGAAACCTTATTGAACCTCTGCTTCAATAGACTTGAACACAAATATAACCAATCTCTCTTCGGGGGTGCCGCTACCAAGGGGGTACGTTTTCGTCGTGTATACACTCAATCATAACACTTGCTCCATTCGCTGCTGATACTGCTGTAGTCAGGTTTCAACATCTATTGTTGTGGTATTTCATCCAGTCACCATAGTAAATTATGGTCCCTTGTGCGAAATTGAATAATTCAGTTGCAGTAACTTTTGCAATAGACTATAGTCCAATACCAATGATGAACATCAACAACGGTTTCAAGTTCAGCAAATAACATTATAACTGTTTATTCACCTATATACATTTTCTGTTGTATACCAGTTTCATATATTGTCTATGCTATTCCTTGCATATATGTTTGCACCATGTTGAAAATAAATCTGACATCTCTGAACTAGTTGTTATGGTTGTATTTCCAATGACATGGATCTACACGAGATCCCAGTTCGCTGTGTGCAGAACTTGCACAGAGTACAATACAAATACGCTGTGTGACGAAATGGTTATGGATACAATGTTGCTGTGCGGAAACGGTTGCACTTGCCGCCGACTCGAGAGACCCAACACTGTATACAGTCTGTGCCATATCGGTTGCCTGTGCAGATTTGGTTGTGCTGGCTTAAATTTTGCTATAACCGCTTTGCGTGCCAAAACTGTTTATTTTCCTTACTTACTAGAACTAACTTTCATGATTATTCACTGTTTATGACTTTTGCTCAACGAAGTTATCCTTAGAAGTTCAGCTCAACTGTCGCGGTATGGCTTCCTGCCGCTCTCAGCAGAGTGCATTTGAATAACCTGGCTCCGCACAGCAAATGGGATTTCCCAGGTTAAGCACAGCAAATGGGAATTGCCATGTTAAGCAGAACAGGATTTCTGTATGGTGTATAGCTCTTTTTGCAGCGCTAATGCAGCGGGAAATCTTGCTATTTATTTAGGTTGAATACTATAAACATCTATTCTGCAACTTGGTTGTTTTTACGATAGCAACTACGGTTTTATTTTAGCTGTCGGAGAGAACTTGTATGTCCGGCTCTGAGAGCATCACCGAGTGTACTGTGCGAAAACGGCTGTATTTATAGATTTCTGACAAAGCAGGCGGAGCCTAAAATACTACACACAATGAGACGATCTGAGTGGCAGAGAGCCGAAGTTTTGGCTACTGTCAATCACAATTGTACACAGAACGGCTGAGAAATACGAAATGGGGAAATATTTCCATACCCCATACAATTTTATAACTAAATAATTTCCGTATAATTATTTCATGTTTCTGACTGAACTTATGTGAGAAATATACCCAAAGATCTGAAGTTTGTATTGTGTGTTTAAATACAACTTCGTCCATCGCTAATGTGTGAAACGAGGTCGGGAAACACTGTCAAACTTCCCCGCGAAGTTCCCGCTCCATCCTCAAACAGCGTGTTCGCTATATGAAAACATATCGGTGTTCCGTGCGATAAAACAGAAGAATGGAGATGCTATCTGAACGATTAATAACCGCATGGTAAGCGTAATACTATGAATTTCCAAGTTATAATGTCTCAGACGCTAACTCGTCCGACAAACATAGTTTCTGATCGAAAATCTATAAGTTGACAACAACAACACATGCATGCAGTAAAAACTGGCGGCAAATCAGGTTGTCGAGAATTTTGATAAACTTCTAACATCTATAGCGCTTAAATTACTACGTATTATGAGCTGACACTTCGTCATAATAAACTTGAATCTATTGTGCAAACATAGATAAGTAGGAATTTGCATGAAATTACTTGAAAGAGATGAAACTCACGGATTTCCGACTCTGGGGGTAAATTTCTCAACAGGCCAAATTTCATCACACAGACGATGTATGCGTGAGGCTCTCGACAGTCTAATGTTTATGTTTTGGCGCTGAAGTCGAGGCTCAAGAATGTGGGCGCTTTATCCAAACATAGTTCTTGAACACATAACTGGCGAATTTTCGCCACACTACCCCCTCCCAATACTTGTTCGTCCCCGAACAAGGGATAACTTGGCTTATGGAGATTTCATGCAATATCCTTCACAAGTTTTCATTGATGGTTTCAATTCTTTTCTATGCTCCTACTCTAAACTGGTATTTACAATTTTCTCTCACAAACGTATTGCTTCTTCGTTTAGCAATCACAGAACATACTGGATACCCAGATTAAACAGGTAAAGTAACTTCAACACTGTCCAACGTTAACTGTATCATACAAAGAACATAACGGTTCATGTAAGTGTTCATACAGTCCAAATGTTTTCTTCGGGCAGGTCATAATGTCCATTGCCTTTTCTGGTTTGAACTTATTAATTATCAGTCTAAGGTTTCTTTATATGCGTTCACATATCTATCATTTTCAGACTGATCTCAGATTATAAAATCATACTGATCTTGTTAAATTCAGGTTGCCCTTGAATAATTATCTCCATTCAGATCAACAAAGTTCATTAAGTCCTTCTGTAATCAATGTCATTGTGGCATTAAGCTCTCAGTACATGTATATACTTGAAACATAAAGAAAAGTAATTATGCTGAAATATTTCAGGTGTCCCTTAAGATTTTGCATTTTGTTTAGTTTTCTAGATTTTCGACCGAAACACTGAACTACTGAAAAATTATTTCTTAAATCTTCTCATCTGTTCCAGGTTGTGTAGATGGAGTTGATGGAAGGACCAGTTCCTCTACATAGGGCTGGATGGTGGTTTCTTCACTGTTGATTCTTCTGGGGGCAAGCTCAGAATCTGCCTGGTGATCGAAAGGTATCGCCAACATTGCTTCTTCTTCATATGGTTATCTCAAAGGTGATGCGACTCCAGACTCGAATGTTAAGTTTTACTCATTTTGCTCTGCCCAAGTCTACATCAGACTGAGGAAATACTTCTAAGCAACCACTTTACCAAACATTGGCTAGCTGGATCTATATCCCACGTATAATGGTACTTCCTTAAGTACAGCGACTCCAAATCTGGTAATGTTACTTCAAACTTACATCACAGAATTTTGACAGAAACAGTTTCCTCTCTACTAGCTTCAAGGACCTCTTTAGTTTCTTCAACAACTACTGCAATGTTTATCTCAGGACTAAGCCTAGCGCTATAGTCCCTGCGATGTCGCACCCATATATGAATCCCAATGACTACGACTCGCGTTCTGTATCAACCAAAATTATCCGCACCTCATTCTACGTTTTTCGGTTTTCCCTATAAAGGTTCGCATATGGCCCATTTACTCAGGATGCTGCTTCCCAGTTCAGGTCGACTAGCAACAATCTGTTGCTGTCCTGGCGGAAGAATGGTCGTCTCCGAAACTACAAGACGACAGCAAAACTGGTGCCCATGACATAGAATTTGTTGACCGTTACATGTCAAGCAGTTTCCATTTAGATGAATTTCACAGTCATTCTTCATTAGAAAGTCCATTCCCAGGATCCTATGTAGTTGTATGTTAGCTACATGTATGACATAACTGATTGGTTGGTATGGAAGAATTCCAATGTTCATTTCCACAGATTTCACGGATACTCAATAATGTATGATTCGCTGTCATTAACTGCATGGACGTTGTCTATGTTACAGGTCGACTTTTCCTGCAGTATACGGTTGTATACACGCTCAGATAAAATTGTAACTCAAGATCAAAATTTATCAATAACAAATACAGTTTCTGTTTCAGCCTGGAACATAGTCATCCGCTTCCTGGTGGTTCTAACCCTACCTTTCGTACAGCTTCATTATCCTGTCTATGTTGTTGCTGACGGTTTTACATAGGTGAAACACGTTATTTCTGACGAATAGCTGTTTGTCCCGTCTTCATCTGTTTCATGGAGCTTCCTTGGACCTACAACCGATCCTTGCCCCTTTGGGCCGGTTGTCTCGCGTTTTCCGATTTACGTTGTGCAATTTATAGCTGATATTTTTCAATCCACGCCAGAACAATCGTGGATCACGTGTCCTCTCCTGACACCTTCAACATTCGATACTAGAATGACTTTTAACCTTTGAGCTTGTGTTTTGACATATCCGTATGATACCCTATTAACACATTCTTTGTTTTTCACTTCCAGGGAAGATTTGACCATCGAATCCTCATTGCAGTGTGTGACATCTGCACGCCTGCTGAGCTTCTCTGTAACACCAGGGTTGCCATGGTTACACTGTGTATCTACCTGCCTGTAACAGTTGATCTCAAGTGCAAATTTGCAGCCGCTGATGATTTTTCGGTTTACACTGACCGGTTGGATATCTGTATACTAGAGTATCCAAGTTTTCTATAGCATTGATGAAGGATAAATTGTCAACCATTCAAGATGTGGAGGGTCCATACCAGGATGTCGAATGAAAGTGGCCAACTCTATGGCAAGCCAAAGTGCTTTTTATTCGAGAATTTTCGATATCGCAAATTGAATTTCCGATATCGGAAATTTATGACCTTCAATTTCCGATATCGGAAATTGAATTCTCGATATCGGAAATTGGAATTCCCGATATCGGAAATTGCAATTCCCGATATCGGAAATTAGAATTTTCGATATCGGAAATTGAATTTCCGATATCGGAAATTCGGGGACAATTCCCGATATCGGAAATTCAATTCCCGTTATCGGAAATTCAATTCCCGTTATCGGAAATTCAATTTCCGATATCGGAAATTGTCACTGAATTTTCGATTGTCACTGAATTTTCGATATCGGAAATTGCAACTCTAGGGTGCACTCCACACTTGCCACGGTTTCGTACAAAGTGGTGTCTCCCTAATTTTATAATAGGGAAGGTCGCCCGATTTTGACAGCAAGGTAATTCTTCTTACCTTTCTACTAACTGATATCTATAGTATCACCCTGCTGGACGTAACCATTTCTCCAAACGAGGATATAATATGTGCTTGTTGATCGAACTCACTCGCCTCTACAGAGTTAATCGTGTCCGGAATTGAATATCTGGCGGACCAAAATCCGCACTTTTTCGGGAAGCGAAAATGATTCCTTTATGGCCATAACATTTTACAAAAAACGAGTAGGTCGACCCCCTGTTTTTTTTTTCGCTATTTTAAATTGTCCTTTGGACGGGAAAGACTTTAACATACATAAAAAGAAAATCATTTCGTACGTTTTCGCTGGGTTGCGGGTAAAATTTGACACATTTTCATATATTTTATGGAGTTTTTCAGAAAAGTTGAAGAAAGGTTACGGAGGATTGCACGTCTTTCCTTTTCAATTCCAATAGCTCACAAGTCTCCTGAAATAAGGGCACGAGTGTGCCCATTTACAAAATATATACTTCTACAAGGTTTTTGTTAAAGATTTTACATCTATTTATGGCCGAAGATCCGAACCCATGCCTGTTTTTAGCCGCACATCATTTAGGTGTGGAATGCACCCCTAGGTTTTGTTAAGCTTCCAGCTTTCATTTCCGATATCGGGAATTCGGTGACAATTTCCGATATGGGAAATTCTATTTCCGATATCGGAAATTGAATTCCCGATATGGGAAATTCTATTTCCGATATCGAAAATTGTCACTGAATTTCCGATATCGGAAATTCTAATTCCCGATATCGGAAATTCTATTTCCGATATCGGGAATTACAATTTCCGATATCGGAAATTAGAATTTCCGATATCGGGAATTGAATTCCCGATATCGGAAATTCGGAATAAAAAGCACTTTGGCTTGCCATACAACTCTCTTATCGCCTGTCCCAGTTCGCGTAGATGCTCCTCACTTGTGTTGACGTCCCCTCAGCTTTGCTAAACCTGTGAACTTGATCTCGCACCATAAATCTTGTTTCCAGAACTTCTATCAACTTGGTTGAAATCTTGAAATTTGTTCATCAGTGTTGCTCGCTTCGCAGCCCTGTCTACTTGTCCGAGTTGTAGATGTACACCTGTTTATATAGGGTTTGGCCTGCAGTTTTGCCTTCCATGAACTGTCACTATAACCTATGAGGTATTCATTTCATTTTATGACGATTTGCGCCTTACACGTGAGTTACGTCGTCTAGCCAACTCACGCGGGGGATGTTCTCAAAGCCGGAATGCTCGCTACCTCATCTTCCAACTACTGTTGATGTGATGGATGAAATGACACTTCGGGATGACTGGCCTCATTAATAACGCTGGTGTCCGGATCTCTCTGCATTTTTCATCAGGATGTATTTAACAGTTCAGCAAGGCTTAATGACAGTTTATGTACTCGGGACACCAAGTACTGTAGAAACAATACTAATCCCACCACTCGTCACCAATTGTAGCGGAAATTTCCTATACTAAATGAGTTAGTATGGAAACTTATTTTTCAATGTCTAGATATGCTGCCACCAGTACCACTAAGGGTGATACGACCTGTATGATCTCTCGGTTCTTATGTGAGACTCGAGCGAGAACTGTTCTACACTGGTTTCTAATCTGTACAACCTTGTTTCTTCAGTATGAAACCTTATTGAACCTCTGCTTCAATAGACTTGAACACAACTATAACCAATCTTCGGGGGTGCCGCTACCAAGGGGGTACGTTTTCGTCGTGTCACCAAGTACTTATACATTCAATCATATCACTTGCTCCATTCGCTGCTGATACTGCTGTGGTCAGGTTTCAACATCTATTGTTGTGGTATTTCATCCAGTCACCATAGTAAATTATATGGTCCCTTGTGCGAAATTGAATAATTCAGTTGCAGTAACTTTTGCAATAGACTATAGTCCAGTACCAATGATGAACATCAACAACGGTTTCAAGTTCAACAAATAACATTATAACTGTTTATTCACCTATATACATTTTCTGTTGTATACCAGTTTCATATATTGTCTATGCTATTCCTTGCATATATGTTTGCACCATGCTGAAAATAAATCTGACATCTCTGAACTAGTTGTTATGGTTGTATTTCCAATGATATGGATCTACACGAGATCCCAGTTCGCTGTGTGCAGAACTTGCACAGAGTACAATACAAATACGCTGTGTGCCGAAATGGTTATGGATACAATGTTGCTGTGCGGAAACGGTTGCACTTGCCGCCGACTCGAGAGACCCAACACTGTATACAGTCTGTGCCATATCGGTTGCCTGTGCAGATTTGGTTGTGCTGGCTTAAATTTTGCTATAACCGCTTTGCGTGCCAAAACTGTTTATTTTCCTTACTTACTAGAACTAACTTTCATGATTATTCACTGTTTATGACTTTTGCTCAACGAAGTTATCCTTAGAAGTTCAGCTCAACTGTCGCGGTATGGCTTCCTGCCGCTCTCAGCAGAGTGCATTTGAATAACCTGGCTCCGCACAGCAAATGGGATTTCCCAGGTTAAGCACAGCAAATGGGAATTGCCATGTTAAGCAGAACAGGATTTCTGTATGGTGTATAGCTCTTCTTGCAGCGATAATTCAGCGGGAAATCTTGCTATTTATTTAGATTGAATAGTATAAACATCTATCCTTCAAGTTGGTTGTTTGTACGATAGCAACTTCGGTTTTATTTTAGCTGTCGGAGAGAACTTGTATGTCCGGCTCTGAGAGCATCACCCATAGTGTACTGATTGATTGATTGAAATTGTAGTTTAAGGGCCGCTTCCCATTCGGATTTCGCGGCCCATCAACTCAATGTTTTATTTGAATTTCGCGGTACATTACTTTGTTTATTGAATTTCTTTTCCAGTGCTAAATATATAAATAAATAAATAATAAATAACAATGAGAGATTAGTGGGAGATATAAATAGAAGTAAATAAGAATCGCTATATGTACAAGTTCGTAAGTCTCTTTTTGGTTTTTGGTTAAGTTATACTGGTAAATATGAGTTCACTGTAATCGCGTGTGTGATTCCTTTGTCTTGGTACCCCCTTGAACGCACAAAGCCGTCCAGAAAAAACTGGGAGAACCATGGGCGTTTTCAGGATTTTTCGGATCGACTTCACTAACGACGCCCTTGGGAACAGGGTGGGTTCTTCCAGAAATCTGTGCCTGTAACAATTGCTTGGAGTGTGTATTGGGGCACAGGACGGCAGGTCTACGTCCTATATTGCGTGAAAGTCAAAGGATCATATTCTGTATTAAGGCGTCAGTTCGGTGTCATCTATGGGGTAGCGTGTGGTTTAGGATGTGATGTTCTGGTTCCGGAGGTTTCTTGTTGTGCGGCGATGTTGGTATTCTTGTGATCGTCATCCGTCTTCTGTTTTCAGTCTTGTCCAGCCCGTCTTTGGTCTTCGGTTTGCCGTGAGGTGCTGTTTAAAATACTGTACTGTGCGAAAACGGCTGTATTTATAGATTTCTGACAAAGCAGGCGGAGCCTAAAATACTACAAAATGAGACGATCTGATTGGCCGAGAGCCAAAGTTTTGGCTACTGTCAATCACAACTGTACACAGAACGGCTGAGAAATACGAAATACAATATTTCCATACCCCATACAATTTTATAACTAAATAATTTCCATATAATTATTTCATGTTTCTGACTGAACTTATGTGAGAAATATACCCAAAGATCTGAAGTTTGTATTGTGTGTTTAAATTCAACTTCGTCCATCGCTAATTTATGAAACGAGGTCGGGAAACACTGTCAAACTTCCCCGCCAAGTTCCCGCTCCATCCTCAAACAGCGTGTTCACAACGAAAAGTCCATACCGGTGTTTCGTGCGATAAAACAGAAGAATGGAGATGCTATCTGAACGATTCCTAACCGCATGGTAAGCGTAATACTATCAATTTCCAAGTTATAATGTCTCAGACGCTAACTCGTCCGACAAATATAGTTTCTGATCGAAAATCTATAACTTGACAACAACAACACATGCATGCAGTAAAAACTGGCGGCAAATCGGGTTGTCAAGAATTTGGATAAACTTCTAAAATCTATAGCGCTTAAATCACTACGTATTATGAGCTGACACTTCGCCATAATAAACTTGAATCTATTGTGCAAACATAGATAAGTAGGAATTTGCATGAAATTACGCGAAAGAGATGAAACTCACGGATTTTCGACTGTGGGGGTAAATTTCTCAACAGGCCAAATTTCATCACACAGACGATGTTTGCATGAGGCTCTCGACGGTCTAATGTTTATGTTTTGGCGCTGAAGTCGAGGCTCAAGAATTGGGCGCTTTATCCAAACATAGATCTTAAACGTATTTACTGGCGAATTTTCGCCACACTACCCCCTCCCAATACTTGTTCGTCCCCGAACAAGGGATAACTTGGCTTATGGAGATTTCATGCAATATCCTTCACAAGTTTTCATAGACGGTTTCAATTCTTTTTCTGTGCTCCTACTCTAAACTGGTATTTACAATTTTCTCTCACAAATGTATTGCTTCTTTGTTTAGCAATCACAGAACAAACTGGATACCCAGATTAAACAGGTAAAGTAACTTTAACACTGTCCAACGTTAACTGTATCATGCAAAGAACATAACGGTTCATGTAAGTGTTCATACAGTCCAAATGTTTTCTTCGGGCAGGTCATAATGTCCATTGCCTTTCTGGTTTGAACTTATTAATTAACAGTCCAAGGTTTCTTTTATATGCGTTCACATACCTATCATTTTCAGACTGATCTCAGCTAATCATACGGGTCTTGTTAAATTGAGGTTGCCCTTGAATAATTATCTCCATTCAGATCAACAAAGTTCATTAAGTCCTTCTGTAATCAATGTCATTGTTGCATTAAGCTCTCAGTACATGTATATACTTGAAACATAAAGAAAAGTAATTATGCTGAAATATTTCAGTTGTCCCTTAAGATTTTGCATTTTGTTTAGTTTTCTAGATTTTCGACCGAAACACTGAACTACTGAAAAATTATTTCTTAAATCTTCTCATCTGTTCCAGGTTGTGTAGATGGAGTTGATGGAAGGACCAGTTCCTCTACCTAGGGCTGGATGGTGGTTTCTTCGCTGTTGATTCTTCTGGGGGCAAGCTCAGAATCTGCCTGGTGATCGAAAGGTATCTCCAACATTGCTTCTTCTTCATATGGTTATCTCAAAGGTGATGCGACTCCAGACTCGAATGTTAAGTTTTACTCATTTTGCTCTTCCCAAGTCTACATCAGACTGAGCAAATACTTCTAAGCAACCACTTTACCAAACATTGGCTAGCTGGATCTATATCCCACGTATAATGGTACTTCCTTAAGTACAGCGACTCCAAATCTGGTAATGTTACTTCAAACTTACATCACAGAATTTTGACAGAAACAGTTTCCTCTTTACTAGCTTCAAGGACCTCTTTAGTTTCTTCAACAACTACTGCAATGTTTAACTCAGGACTAAGCCCAGCGCTTTTAGTCCCTGCGATGTCGCACCCATATATGAATCCCAATGACTACGACTCGCGTTCTGTATCAACCAAAATGATCCGCACATCATTCAACGTTTTTCGGTTTTCCCTATAAAGGTTCGCATATGGCCCATTTACCCAGGATGCTGCTTCCCAGTTCAGGTCGACTAACAACAGATAGTTGCTGTCCTGGCGGAAGAATGGTCGTCTCCGAAACTACAAGACGACAGCAAAACTGGTGCTCATGACATAGAATTTGTTGACCGTTACAACTTACATGTCAAGCAGTTTCTATTTAGATGAATTTATCAGTCATCCTTCATTAGAAAGTCCATCCCAGGATCCTAGGTAGTTGTATGTTAGCTACATGTATAACATAACTGATTGATTGGTATCGATTTCACAGATTCCGCGGATACTCAATAATGTCTGATTAGCTGTCATCAACTGCATGGACGTTGTCTGTGTTACAGGTCGACTTTTCCTGCAGTATACGGTTGTATACACTCAAGATCAACTCAAGATCAAAATTTATCAATAACAAATACAGTTTCCCTTTCGGCCTGGCACATAGTCATCCGCTTCCTGGTGGTTCTAACCCTACCTTTCTTACAGTTTCGTTATCCTGTCTATGTTGTTGCTGACGGTTTTACATAGGTGAAACACGTTATTTCTGACGAATAGCTGTTTGTCCCGTCTTCATCTGTTTCATGGAGCTTCCTTGGACCTACAACCGATCCTTGCCCTTTTGGGCCGGTTGTATCGCGTTTTCCGATTTACGTTGTGCAATTTATAGCTGATATTTTTCAATCCACGCCAGAACAATCGTGGATCACGTGTCTTCTCCTGACACCTTCAACATTCGATACTAGAATGACTTTTAACCTTTGAGCTTGTGTTTTGACATATCCGTATGATACCCTATTAGCACATTCTTTGTTTTTCATTTCCAGGGAAGATTTGATCATCGAATCCTCATTGCAGTGTGTGACATCTGCACGCCTGCTGAACTTGTCTTAACACCAGGGTTGCCATGGTTACACTGTGCATCTACCTGCCTGTAACCGTTGATCTCCAGTGCAAAAGTTGCAACCGCTGATGATTTATCGGTTTACACTGACTGGTTGGATATCTGTATACTAGAGTATCCAAGTTTTCTATAGCATTGAAGAAGGATATAATTGTCAGCCATTCAAGATGTGGAGTGTCCATACCAGGATGTTGAATGAAAGAAAGTGGCCAACTCTCTTATCGCCTGTCCCAGTTCGCGTAGACGCTCCTCACGTGTGTTGATGTTCCCTCGTCAGCTTTGCTTAACCTGTGAACTTCACCTCGCACCATAAATCTTGTTCCCAGAACTTCTATCAACTTGGTTGAAATCTTCAAATTTGTTCATCGGAGTTGCTCGCTTCGCAGCCCTATCTACCTGTCTGAGTTGTGGATGTACATCTGTTTATTTAGGATTTGGCCTGCAGTTATTCCTTCCATGAACTGTCACTATAACCTATGAGGTATTCATTTCATCTGACGACGATTTGCGCCTTACACGTGAGTTACGTCGTCTAGCCAACTCACGCGGGGGATGTTCTCAAAGCCGGAATGCTCGCTACCTCATCTTCCAACTACTGTTGATGTGATGGATGAAATGACACTTCGGGATGACTGTCCTCATTAACGCTGGTGTCCGGATCTCTCTGCATTTTTCATCAGGATGTATTTAACAGTTCAGCAAGGCTTAATGACAGTTTATGTACTCGGGACACCAAGTACTGTAGAAACAATACTAATCCCACCGCTCGTCACCAATTGTAGCGGAAATTTCCAGTACTACATGTGTTAGTATGGAAACTTATATTTCAATGTCTAGGTATGCTGCAACCAGTACCACTATTAGGTGATACGACCTGTATGATCTCTCGGTTTATGCAAGACTCGAGCAAGAACTGTTCTACACTGGTTTCTAATCTGTACAATCTTGTTTCTTCAGTATGAAACCTTATTGAACCTCTGCTTCAATAGACTTGAACACAAATATAACCAATCTCTCTTCGGGGGTGCCGCTACCAAGGGGGTACGTTTTCGTCGTGTCACCAAGTACTTATACACTCAATCATAACACTTGCTCCATTCACTGCTGATACTGCTGTGGTCAGGTTTCAACATCTATTGTTGTGGTATTTCATCCAGTCCCCATAGTAAATTATATGGTCCCTTGTGCGAAATTGAATAATTCTGTTGCAGTAACTTTTGCAATAGACTATAGTCCAACACCAATGATGAACATCAACAACGGTTTCAAGTTCAGCAAATAACATTATAACTGTTTATTCACCTATATACATTTTCTGCTGTATACCAGTTTCATATATTGTCTATGCTATTCCTTGCATATATGTTTGCACCATGTTGAAAATAAATCTGACATCTCTGAACTAGTTGTTATGGTTGTATTTTCAATGATATGGATCTACACGAGATCCCAGTTCGCTGTGTGCAGAACTTGCACAGAGTACAATACAAATACGCTGTGTGCCGAAATGGTTATGGATACAATGTTGCTGTGCGGAAACGGTTGCACTTGCCGCCGACTCGAGAGACCCAACACTGTATACAGTCTGTGCCATATCGGTTGCCCGTGCAGATTTGGTTGTGCTGGCTTAAATTTTGCTATAACCGCTTTGCGTGCCAAAACTGTTTATTTTCCTTACTTACTAGAACTAACTTTCATGATTATTCACTGTTTATGACTTTTGCTCAACGAAGTTATCCTTAGAAGTTCAGCTCAACTGTCGCGGTATGGCTTCCTGCCGCTCTCAGCAGAGTGCATTTGAATAACCTGGCTCCGCACAGCAAATGGGATTTCCCAGGTTAAGCACAGCAAATGGGAATTGCCATGTTAAGCAGAACAGGATTTCTGTATGGTGTATAGCTCTTCTTGCAGCGCTAATTCAGCGGGAAATCTTGCTATTTATTTAGGGTGAATACTATAAACATCTATTCTGCAACTTGGTTGTTTTTACGATAGCAACTACGGTTTTATTTTAGCTGTCGGAGAGAACTTGTATGTCCGGCTCTGAGAGCATCACCGAGTGTACTGTGCGAAAACGGCTGTATTTATAGATTTCTGACAAAGCAGTCGGAGCCTAAAATACTATACAAAATGAGACGATCTGATTGGCCGAGAGGCGAAGTTTTGGCTACTGTCAATCACAATTGTACACAGAACGGCTGAGAAATACGAAATGGGGAAATATTTCCATACCCCATACAATTTTATAACTAAATAATTTCCATATAATTATTTCATGTTTCTGACTGAACTTATGTGAGAAATATACCCAAAGATCTGAAGTTTGTATTGTGTGTTTAAATACAACTTCGTCCATCGCTAATGTGTGAAACGAGGTCGGGAAACACTGTCAAACTTCCCCGCGAAGTTCCCGCTCCATCCTCAAACAGCGTGTTCGCTATGAAAACATATCGGGGTTCCGTGCGATAAAACAGAAGAATGGGGATGCTATCTGAACGATTAATAACCGCATGGTAAGCGTAATACTATGAATTTCCAAGTTATAATGTCTCAGACGCTAACTCGTCCGACAAACATAGTTTCTGATCGAAAATCTATAAGTTGACAACAACAACACATGCATGCAGTAAAAACTGGCGGCAAATCAGGTTGTCGAGAATTTTGATAAACTTCTAACATCTATAGCGCTTAAATTACTACGTATTATGAGCTGACACTTCGCCATAATAAACTTGAATCTATTGTGCAAACTTAGATAAGTAGGAATTTGCATGAAATTACTTGAAAGAGATGAAACTCACGGATTTCCGACTCTGGGTGTAAATTTCTCAACAGGCCAAATTTCATCACACAGACGATGTATGCGTGAGGCTCTCGACGGTCTAATGCTTATGTTTTGGCGCTGAAGTCGAGGCTCAAGAATGTGGGCGCTTTATCCAAACATAGTTCTTGAACACATACCTGGCGAATTTTCGCCACAGTACCCACTGGAATACCTATATGCTGTTGATATATTGTGTTGCCAAATTTCACATAGTCCTATTCATAAGAGAACAGATATAGGTCAGCCAATAGTGGTGCACAATTAGTACCCACTGGAATACCTATATGCTGTTGATATATTGTGTTGCCAAATTTCACATAGTCATATTCATAATAGAACAGATATAGGTCAGCAAATAGGGGTAGGCAATTACGATGTCGAAATTGTAATCATCTTTTTTGTCATACAATCGACGAGAGAGAAGGCCCGCTTCGTTTTATAGAGATATAGGTTTAAATATGATGTGCCTGTAGGGTTATCTGTAGTTTCCTTCAAATCCAGTGAAGGTGGATATATATCCTTCACTGCGTCATTTATATAGCGATTATCCACAGCGAGAAGATCGTCTATATAGCGTTTGGTGAATGAGAAGGAACGGGCTTTGAATGGAACGGTTTTTGAAAGCGCCTGCATATAGTCACATTCATAAGAGAACAGATATAGGTCAGCCAATAGAGGTGCACAATTAGTACCCATTGGAATACCTATATGCTGTTGATATATTGTGTTGCCAAATTTCACATAGTCATATTCATAAGAGAACAAATAGGTCAGCCAATAGGGGTGCACAATTAGTACCCATTGGAATACCTATATGCTGTTGATATATTGTGTTGCCAAATTTCAGTCATATTCATAAGAGAACAGATATAGGTCAGCCAACACGGGTGCACCATTAGTACCCACTGGAATATTTATATGCTGTTGATATATTGTGTTGCCAAATTCACAGTCATGTTCATAAGAGAACAGATATAGGTCAGCCAATAGGGGTGAACAATTAGTACCCATTGGAACAAGTATATGCTGTTGATATATTGTGTTGCCAAATTTCAGTCGTATTCATAAGAGAACAGATATAGGTCAGCCAATAGGGGTGCACAGTTAGCACCCATTGGAATACCTATATGCTGTTGATATATTGTGGTGCCAAATTTCACATGGTCGTATTCATAAGGGAACAGATATAGGTCAGCCAATAGGGGTGCGCAATTAGTACCCATTGGAATACCTATATGCTGTTGATATATTGTGTTGCCAAATTTCACATAGTCATATTCATAAGAGAACAGAAAGGCCAGCCAATAGGGGTGCACAATTAGTACCCACTGAAATACCTATATGCTGTTGATATATTGTGTTGCCAAATTTCATAGTCATATTCATAAGAGAACAGATATAGATCAGCCAATAGGGGTGCACAATTAGTACCCACTGGAATACCTATAAGCTGTTGATATATTGTGTTGCTAAATTTCACATAGTCATATTCATAAGAGAACAGATATAGGTCAGCCAATAGGGGTGCACAATTAGTACCCACTGGAATACCTGTATGCTGTTGATATATTGTTGCCAAATTTCGTATAGTCATATTCATAAGAGAACAGATATAGGTCAGCCAATAGGGGTGCACAATTAGTACCCACTGGAATACCTATATGCTGTTGATATATTGTGTTGCCAAATTTCACATAGCCATTTTCATAAGAGAACAGATATAGGTCAACCAATAGGAGTGCACAATTAGTACCCATTGGAATACCTATATGATGTTGATATATTATGGTGCCAAATTTCACAGTCATATTCATAAGAGAACAGATATAGCTCAGCCAATAGGGGTGCACAATTAGTACCCATTGGAATACCTATATGCGGTTGATATATTGTGTTGCCAAATTTCACAGTCATATTCATAACAGAACAGATATAGGTCAGCCAATAGAGGTGCACAATTAGTACCCATTGGAATACCTATATGCTGTTGATATATTGTTGCCAAATTTCACATGGTCGTATTCATAAGGGAACAGATATAGGTCAGCCAATAGGGGTGCACAATTAGTACCCAATGGAATACCTATATGCTGTTGATATATTGTGTTGCCAAATTTCACATAGTCATATTGAGAAGAGAACAGATATAGGCCAGCCAATAGGGGTTCACAATTAGTACCCATTGGAATACCTATTAATATTGATATATTGTTTCCAAATTTCACAGTCATATTCATACGAGAACTGATATAGGCCAGCCAATAGGGGTTCATAATTAGTACCCATTGGAATACCTATATGCTGTTGATATATTGTGTTGCTAAATTTCACATATTCATAATAGAACAGATATAGGTCAGCCAATAGTTGTGCACAACTAGTACCCATTGGAATACCTATATGCTGTTGATATAATGTGTTGCCAAATTTCACATAGTCATATTCATAAGAGAACAGATATAGGTCAGCCAACAGGGGTGCACAATTAGTACCCATTGGAATACCTATATGCCGTTGATATATTGTTGCCATATTTCACATGGTCGTATTCATAAGGGAATAGATATAGGTCAGCCAATAGGGGTGCGCAATTAGTACCCATTGGAATACCTATATGCTGTTGATATATTGTGTTTCCAAATTTCACAGTCATATTCATAAGAGAACAGATAGGTCAGCCAATAGGGGTGGACAATTAGTACCCACTGGAATACCTATATGCTATTGATATATTGTGTTGCCAAATTTCATAGTCATATTCATAAGAGAACAGATATAGATCAGCCAATAGGGGTGCACAATTAGTACCCATTGGAATACCTATATGCTTTTGATATATTGTGTTGCCAAATTTCACATAGTCATATTCATAAGAGAACAGATAGGTCAGCCAATAGGGGTGCACAATTAGTACCCATTGGAATATCTATATGCTGTTGATATATTGTGTTGCCAAATTTCAGTCATATTCATAAGAGAACAGATATAGGTCAGCCAATAGGAGTGCACAATTAGTACCCATTGGAATACCTATATGCTGTTGATATATTATGTTGCCAAATTTTACATAGTCATATTCATAAGAGAACAGATATAGGTCAGCCAATAGGGGTGCACAATTAGTACCCATTGGAATACCCATATGCTGTTGATATATTGTGTTGCCAAATTTCACAGTCATATTCATAAGATAACAGATATAGGTCAGCCAATAGGGGTGCACAATTAGTACCCATTGGAATACCTATATGCTGTTGATATATTGTGTTGCCAAATTTCATATAGTCATATTCATAAGAGAACACATATAGGTCAGCCAATAGGGGTGCACAATTAGTACCCACTGGAATACCTATATGCTGTTGATATATTGTGTTGCCAAATTTCACATAGTCATATTCATAAGAGAACACATATAGGTCAGCCAATAGGGGTGCACAATTGGTACCCAATGTGACATAGCGGAAGTAGGTACAAGTGTGAGCTATTATCATAGAAGTTACTATCGTGGTGGGGCAAAGAAATAGTGGCCAACCCTCCTTCTCCAGAATCTCTCCTTGCCACTAGGCCAAGTTGCCGGCTTCATGACATGGCCTTGATTTCACCCCTCAAGAGTGTATCGACATGCCTCTGTTTACGGCTGAAATCTGGATGAACATATACATTTTCAAACCTTCGCTTCCACGTTTTGCAGCTTTGCTTTGTCGAGAATATGGCCTTTTAGTGTTTGAGGTGTAACTTTCAGTTATCTGTATGTGTTGGGCTTCCCTCCAATTATTGGGACTTCTGTCCAAGTCTCCGTGAGATTGTGGCGGATATATTTTCAATAACTCTAAGGCTAGATTGCTGAAAACTGCCTGACCATATTTTTTGGTCAATCTTATCTGGAAAATGTAAAAAGAAATCGGTGACGTCAGTTAAAAAAATCTAGTTATATTTTCTTCGCAAAAACTGCGCGGTGAATTAGTAAATAATAATCTGATGTGAAATAAAATATCTTTTTCTCACTTTTCCTCGCAGAATAGTTTGTATAAACTTTGTATAAAAGGGGTTGTTCTTTTGAAGAGCATTTTTATGCAATCTCAAAAGCTTATTGCTTCAGGAGTTTGTCTCTGTTGTTCCTTTTTGTTGTGATAACGTGGGTTCCAAACTTACCACAACGTCCTTGAAAGAGAGATAATCCATATAGGTTTGATACTTTCTGTCAAAATTCACCGAAGGGGTCGTTGTCGAGTTTTATCGCTCTCGTCAGTATTTAGGAGGTAGGGAGGTGGTAGCTTTGTAGATAGCATAGGGCCTAGTCTATTAGGTTTAAATTCGACTGCCGTCAGAAGCTTAGGATTTTGCTTAGGGTTAGGAGTTTTAAAGATATTCAGGTTGGGTTTTAGTTAGTTTCTTTTTATCCGGGATTAGGAGTTGCGCTCAAAATCCCGACAATGACCCAATTTGGTGATAACAAAAAGAAACACCACCTTTCTGTAATGTGATCAGTTTAATGTGGTTTTTTGCACGGCCACATTAAATTGCTTGCCAATTCAGTCCCTGGTGATTCTTGGGGATTGATACAAAATTGATGTTTGGAACAGTTTTGGAACTACGGGATCACTGTAAACAATATCAAATGAACAAGTGGTACAGGCTCTCTACAAATTTAACACAGCGGTCCTGGAATGTGTGTGTGTTTGGGGGGTGGGTCATTAGGATCCCCTGCCAATCTCCAGAACGTAGCATATTTGTGTAATTTCGAATCTTTTCCACATCCCCCTTACCCAAGTAATGGATCATGGATAAATTCAAAATCCAGAAAAGTGAACAAAAGCTATTTTATTTCACATCAGATTTGTTCACCAATTTACCTGGCAGTTTTTACTGAGAAATGACATCAATAAATAATTCTAAAAAATAGAAAAAATGCCTTTTTAGAAAATGACATCACTGCGACGTCATCATGCTGCTATCTTGGATTTTATTACCTCAATTAGACTACCTCAATGGATTAGAAAAATATTTACGGGTACGGAGTCGAAATGAACCCACAGGCCTGGATATTTTTCAAAAAGCCAAGACCAGATAGTGTTAATGTCCTATCTTGCCGATCATCGTCACTACGTAATGCTCGGATTCGGATCTTTTTTACTTCCAGGCGTCAAATCCGGCGTTCAATATTTAGTTCTTCTCCACCAAATAATTACTGTGGCGATAATCAAATACCTTTTCGTCGTACTACAGTTAACACTAAACCCAAGTATGCACGAAATAAACGTTTTTAAATAGCCTACAAAGCAATTTCCAAGTTGAAGTATGGTATATCTCAGTCACGTGTATCCAATCAATAAAAAATGTCACATCTGTTGGGTATTTTTCGCAAAAAGAAAAGTACTATTTTGCGACAACTACAATTAACGTTGCTCAATAATTCTCGCCGTGTGTTCTATAGGAAATCTTTTTTACCGACAACATGAAGTTATTTCCATGTTCTTTGGATATTAAGGTTTCCAGAACAGTTGCATGAATTAAATTTGCACCTTTTGTGTCGGTAACCTTTTGCGACCGGTATAGTTGGAGAGCTTTCTCCGAATTGCCGAAGAGATTGTGTTGGCCGATATCAACCATGAGCTGAAGTCTTGTCAACCAATCGGTACCATTCGTACTAAGTACATCATGGAGCTGTGTAAACCAGTCAACCGGAAACCTAAATCAACAATATCGAGGTACCAAATAGCCAGTATTCGGACAACGAATTATGGACCAACCAGTGGCTGTTTAGACAAGGAGTTTAGAATTTGATATGAAACTGCAGAATCATGAATATAAAGTTATGAGAAACTATTTGAAATTAAAACATTACCAGAACTACCACCTGTGCTGTTAAGCTACATCAGTGGCGGCCTCTGGTCCAGCTACTGATGATGGCAACCGTTGACCAGTGGTCGGTGATTACCAATTCTTTCCTATTCGATATTCTAAAAATACAGAAATCACAATTTGTATTGATTGTACTCCACCCTAAACACGAAGCAATTTGTATATGAGAATATATTTATTTTTCAGAGATTTTTTTTTGTAAATTGAAAATCCAATTATTTCTTTCAATTAATTTTTAATTAAGTAACTATCTCTGGCCAAATTAGTCTGGGCAATTTCTATTCTATAACATCTGCGGCAACCTGTATCTTTTGTTACAATTAGCTGTTGGGATAATTATATAATTATAAAATGAATTAATATACCTGTTCATTGTATTTCTTTCATTTGATATGATATGAGGCGTACTTTAGCCCCCGTTCAATACTGACCGTATGAAAAAGATGGTGTTGATAGATCGGCCCCTGGTTGATACCGGTCAACTAACCACCAGGAAATGCTGAAGATCGGACAATGATGATCCATAAACTATAATCAACGTCAGGACTGCTGAAAATGAATTGTAAGCCAACCAACCGTTACCCTGGAACGATGACGTCTACGAACTAAGTGCCGTTGTGTGAACCAGTCAACTGGTAACCTTGAATGATGGGACCTACCAACCAACCAATCGGTGATATCGGAGAAAAGGATCTAGCTGACCATTACCAGGTATTGGCATGGGAATTTTTAGAATGGTAGCTTATTGTTAATTCGGTTATAACACGGTACCGTTTACATCATGTCTGCCTGTTCTAATACCCGCACTTGAGCTACTCCCGCCTGGCAAAAACTTGAGGGAGACGCCGTAAATTTGTAGCTTACCATATTGGGGTAATTTTGAGCCTATTTGCATGAAAAAATATTGAGCAGCGCATCATAAGAAAATTCAAAATGGCGGCCATTTTGGGTACCAGTACGATGATGTTTCCGTCAATTGTCTTCAACATTTTTGCTTTTCTGCAGGGAAAAATGAGCAACAAATTCTTTTATTTCAAATTCGTGAAGTTTTCGTCATGTTTCTAAACAATTTCTGCTTTTCTGGGAGGAAAAGTGGGCAAAACTATTTAACTTCAGCTCAGTAACTGAAGACTATTACTTACGAAATCATGCATATTTTCCGGAGAAAAGACATAAATAAAAAAGAAATCGAAAAATCGACCAAAAATTATTTTTGGAAATTGCGTCATTATGACGTCATCACAGCGGTCCTGTTTACATTTTCTGTAAGAGCTGGGCTCAAGGGTATAGTGTGATAAGTTCCAGCACCCTAGCTCAGGTGGAAAGAATAACCTTTGGGGAGGAAATGCCCACCAGGCCAAGTAGGGTCCAAGAAAAGCCCCGGTGAAATGGGGTTGAGCTACATCAGCGAT